>JALIRH010000001.1:90798529-91034922 GCA_023055505.1 Callipepla californica brunnescens | reverse complement strand
GATGCTGATTTTACATTTCTGTCTACTTCTAAGAAAGTACTATTTCTACTTCCTGATGAGCAGAATATGCTAGAATCTCTGTATCTAGGATGATAAGCAGGCTGAAGAAACCTGAATTATCAGTAGATTAGTGTATTAGGACAATCAGGCTTTTGGCTCATGCCTTAACTGCTGTGCTTAAATGCTATTAGTATTTTGCATAGCAAGGCCAGAGAAGAGTTTTGTCTTACATCATCTTCTGTAGTGAAGATTTATATTTATGAGGTCTCAGAGGAATAACATGAATGCAGGTCTGTGTTTGAATTCTTAGCTATTGATTGAAGTCTCTGAGGCTGGGTTCTGAATTCGTTTTGCATGATTTTGTTGCCAGTGCATCTCGTCTGTTTTAGTTTTAATTTAGGGAATAGTTTAATATAGTGCTCTCAATGAAGCATTTGTTTCTCATTAAACATTGTAAGAAGTCTCAGCACCTAGTATAATGCTACTGAAAAAAATCTGTTATATGGCTTTTTAATATCAATTGTAATTTCACTGTTGTCCTACAGCTGTGTTGTCTGCATGGTCCATGAATTAATGCCCATGGTTTAGAATAGGTTTAAGACATACGGATCTAATAACTTTTATGCCAAAGTTCCAAGTTACTTTCTAAGTTTAATAAGTAAAAAAAATTTGGAAAAACAAAAACAACAAAACAAAACAAAAAGCTCCAAACCATTATCTTCCAATTATGCAAATAATCTCATGAATATTCTTTGTTACTCTTTGTTTGGTTTTGATGCAGACATCCATACTTTTCTGTCTCATATTTAATTACATCTTTCATTATTAAGAGCTATTTCACAGACCAAATTCTGTGACTTAACCGTTCTGGTTTTTTATAGCTCATTGGAGAATTTCTGACTTTATTTTATTTAGTCAGATGTTGCTAAAATAGGTCTTTGAGATATTTGTCTAGATCTATCTTTTACTTCTTACTGGATAGAAAAAGGCTGATAAAATATTGAGCCACTCACAGACTAGAATGAAGGGCTACCTTTGAGAAAACAATATGTAATCTCAGGTGAATTTGAAGAGAAAAGAAACGTACCGAAAGTGAGAAATCATAAACATGCAGTGCACAATATTTTATTCTAATCCTAAAATTCCAATTTTGCCGTAGAAGTACTATTAATAGTCAGTTTTGATCAGTTTTGTAAGCAATAAAGCATGACATTCTCACTGAGAACAGATAAAATAGTTGGAAAAAAACAAGTTGCCTAAGTATACATACATAAGTACTTATTTTATTGTGATATAAACCCAGATAATGAAGTTGTTTGAGATAATGTTTATTAAAGAAAAAACATGTTGTTCTTTGTTTTAGTGTTGTTGCAAATCTTCCTTTAACTTCCTCATGAAGCTCTGAGGATTCATTTCTTCAAGATTTAGTCCATCTGTAATTCTGAGCAATTGATATGGCTCTATCATCACTGGATTTAGATGCCAGTAAAGCCAGTAGTGATTCAGCATTTGACTGTCTAGCTTACAGAAATTTGAAGGTACCAAGTATATGTTTTTCGCATTGGTGTCCAGGCATAAATGTGATGAGCTTTGGAGAAACTGATTTTTGAAGCAAACCCATTTCCTTTCAAAAGAATGGAAAATGAACTGATTTGCAGGTCTCTACAGTATACGAAAGTATGAGTAACCCCTGTCAGGTTTACTCTTTCAGCATTCAGCTGACTACTTAAGGAAAGAGATATTAATTCATTTTTAATGTTAGGAAAATTCAGTCATTAAAAAGCAGATAACATAAAATGCCAGAAATGCTTTTAACATTACACGAAGTGCTCCAGTTGCCTAAATAGCTTGCTACTTTTGGAGATCTAGATATGCTGAAGTATTAAATATTAAAATGGAGGTTTCTTTCTAAAATGCAGTGTTTCTTATCAGAAAAAAAAAAAGAGTTTGAACAAGTAGTGCTGTTGTATAATGCATGATGTTGATAATAAGGCAGTCTAGAAAAAATCATTTTTCACACTGTAAGAGTGGTTTGCGTTTTGTATAAGAAATACCCTCTGTTCATGTTCTTTTAAAACTTATAGAACAATGCTGTTGAGATGCATATGATTGGAAGTTTGCAATACATTCTAAATTACATGAGATCTATGGTGGGCTTTTATCAACCCCTGTTAACAGGCTATCCATAAAGTTGATTGGAATTTCATTCTCAAAGAGTTGTTGTCAGTGCTTCAGTGTCAGTTTTTATGAATGCATTGAAGGAATCTCCAGGACCTAATTCATGTCCAGTGTTATTTAATGTGCCTGGTACTGATTTGGATGAAAACTAGGAATCCTGTCAATTCTATTTTCAAATTACACTAACTTGTTTATATGCAACATTACCAGAAAGAAAACAAACAAACAAACAAAAACAACAACTACAACAACAATAACAACACAAGAAAAACGTCTTCAAACAATTCTGATATGTTGTAGAAATCATTGGGGAGAAAGTGGTGTATTATCCAGGAAATGTAATTAAAAAAAAAAAAAAAGGGAATTTTGGAGAAATCACATTTTAAGCATAGGCTAGGAAATGGTTGATAATATAATGATTTATACAAATAGGTATTTACGGTAACAATGAATGAGCAGAACTAAAATATGACCTGATACTGAAAAACGAAAGGGAAAGGGAAAGGGAAAGGGAAAGGGAAAGGGAAAGGGAAAGGGAAAGGGAAAGGGAAAGGGAAAGGGAAAGGGAAAGGGAAAGGGAAAGGGAAAGGGAAAGGGAAAGGGGAAAGGGAAAGGAAAGGGAAAGGAAAGGAAAGGAAAGGAAAGGAAAGGAAAGGAAAGGAAAGGAAAGGAAAGGAAAGGAAAGGAAAGGAAAGGAAAGGAAAGGAAAGGAAAGGAAAGGAAAGGAAAGGAAAGGAAAGGAAAGGAAAGGAAAGGAAAGGAAAGGAAAGGAAAGGAAAGGAAAGGAAAGGAAAGGAAAAAGAAAAAAAGAGAAGAGAAGAGAAGAGAAGAGAAGAGAAGAGAAGAGAAGAGAAGAGAAGAGAAGAGAGAAAAGAAAAAAGAAAGAAAAAGAAAAGAAAAGAAAAGAAAAGAAAAGAAAAGAAAAGAAAAGAAAAGAAAAGAAAAGAAAAAGAAAAGAAAAGAAAAGAAAAGAAAAGAAAAGAAAAGGAAAAGAAAAGAAAGGAAAAGAAAAGAAAAGAAAAGAAAAGAAAAGAAAAGAAAAGAAAAGAAAAGAAAAGAAAAGAAAAGAAAAGAAAAGAAAAGAAAAGAAAAGAAAAGAAAAGAAAAGAAAAGAAAAGAAAAAGAAAAGAAAAAGAAAAGGAAAGCAGAGTAGATAGTGAGATTCATAGATAGGAGCATTTTCTGAAAGACGTATGAAGAAACTCTACTCTGTGATACAGTTTTGAACGCAACAGCTCAGAAAGAGTGATTTGTAGCAGTGAATCCTGTGTTGTAAGAATTATGACATGACTTCTATGAAAAGGTTGAGGAACATGAAGTTTTTCAGTTAAGAAAATGTTTAGAAACTTGAAAAAAAAATGTATATATTAAAGAAAAAGAAAGAAAATATATGTTGCCCAGGTTTATTTTAAAAGTATCAGTTGTAGAAATAATAAGCCTTCTTACGCTAATGCTATTGAAGGATCAGAGTGGAATGTCTAGAGAGAACTCAAGAGTAGCTTAAATCAACAGTGGTAAACATTGAGCAGTAGGAGATAGACAAGAACTGTGTATTCTATTCCAAAAGAGATTTTGTTGGAACAGAGAGGAGACGAAATTCTGGCCCAGCTCAGGTACCAGTTATCATCCTGCAGAATAAAGTAAACCAAGGTCTCTCCTCAGGATGGAGTTGGGTTTAGGATTAGAGTTGCCAAACCAATAATCTCATAAAACAGTAGTATATAATTTTTTTTTTCTTCATGATAAAAGTTACTGCTTGATAGGAACTACATAGTATATCTGGGGGTACTTTTGATGTGTGACTTTCAATTTGATTTCTATGGACAGAATAATACATTTTTTATGTATGGAAACATTTATTTTAAGAAAGTTTCCAGGACACTGGAATACTTTCAAATGGTGTAATTAGAGAGATGAAGCAGAAGGGAGTAATGTATTTGTTACTGTTCACTTATGATTATATGTAAAGGTCCATTTCCAGTTTATATTTTGTTGTTGTTGATGTTATTGTTTGTTTTTGTCTTGGTGATGGCATGCAATGATATGGTTTAAGAACAAAACCAACAATGTTTCCATTCAACATTAAATATTAAATGGTCTCTTTTGAGGGAAAGTGAGAGGCTTAAAATACAGCTATATAATAACATGGAACTAAAGGACTTGATCTGAAGGGACTTCAGATTGGAAGGACGTGAGTTCCGTTTTTGACCTTGACTTTGAGCAAATTGCTTTGTCACTTCCTTCTGTTCCCCTTGGCCCTACTTGTTTCATACAAACCATATAAACTAACACTTCGAAAAGCTATGCAATGTGTGCCACTCACTGTGTATTTAACAATAAGGCCAGCCCTGTTCCAGCAGGAACTTCGGCCATGATTACTGTTTAATAATAAAAACCATGTGAAACAGAAAAGAAGAGGTTGTGAATAAGGTTGATATGCAGTGCACGCATCTAGTCTGGTTAGACGCATTGGACTTTGCAGTGAAATATTAGTACTATTCAGATAGAATCAGTTTAACCATTTGAAATGTTAATATTCATCTCTTACTGTGTTATTCACAGTAAATTTCTTAATCATTCTAGTCATCTGCGTTTATTTCTTGCATAATGCAAATCCTTCTGTCTTTCTTGTATTATAGTATAATCAAACTCCTCTTCCTTAAGTATTTTCTTTGAGATATGCTTACTGTTATAAGTTTTAGGATATTTAGTGAACTCTGTGTTTGGTATCTTGAAGATAGATATTCCAGGACCATTTTACAAATACGAGTTCATATTAATTCCACTTCTTCCATGCATTTTGTTCTCAGTATGAAGTGCTGACATGGTAATTTTAGAAACTGTTGATTTTAGAGTCTACATTTCATAATAAAGGTAAACTTTCTATTAATCTGTTATTTACAGTACTGTAAGTAAAAATGTTGCCTGCCCATTAAGGGGAATTAGATCCCCTGAGTAAGTTCTGGGTAACAGAATTTCCTCAATGTGAGGTAGGTTTTCTGAATTATTTCAACAGAAAAATGCCTCCAACTTAATAAATTCTGGCAGTTAAATGGTCTACTTTGGAATCTATTGTGAGTCACAGCCAGGATTTACAGATTCAGCATTACATACATATTCCTGGGAACCAAAATTATGGATTTTGGTGCATTCCCGAGGAGTTTTTGAACTGGAAAGCATTAGAATGAAGTACTCAAAAAGAAAATTAAAGTTTATAAAATCATATGAACCATTTAAGAAAAAAATTCTAATTTTATCTTTAGTATGATAAAAGTCTAAGTATATAGGTATCTCTTAGCTTCTCAGTTACATTTTTAACTCTGAAAAAAGTAACAATTGCAAAAAGACAGATTTGGCCACACCTGACATGCTGTGCATGTTCCCTACATAGGCCAATTGAAACTGAATTCAATCAGTTCATTTAAAGTCGCTGATGAATCAATACATCTTGCAATCAATTCAGCCTAATCAGCCTAGAGACTTCAGAAATTGTCAAATTTCTAAGGAAAAGTATTTTTATAACATCTGATATTGCCTTTCATATTTGGATACTACTGGTATGACATTTTAATAGAACAAGATCAATGTCTAGTTATTGATAATTAAATTATTCTAAAACATTTTAATGTATGCTTGTTTTTCAGGAATAGTTCTCAATTACATTTCTGACAAATAGTTTCTACTCTTTGTGGTTACCACACAGCCATAAATCTTCACAGAAGCACAGAATTACAGAACACTAGGGGTTGGAACGGACCTCTAGAGATCACCTAGTCCAGACCCCCACCAGAGCAGCTCCCTAGCACAGGTTGCACAGGTAGGCATCCAGGTGGGTCTTGAACATCTCCAGAGAAGGAGACTCCACCACCTCTCTGTGCAGCCTGTGCCAGTGCTCTGTCACTGCACTGTGAAGAAACTCAACTTTAACTAATTTCACATTTACATCAGATACTAGTTTTTTGAGGATCTCTTCCATTTTTCAGTCATTATAGATAGCTTTAGACCATAATTTAAGTAAAGTATATATCTGAAACTTGAGTGACTGAGCTCGAATACTCAGGCTCCCTTTTACAGTCAGTGACACAAAATAGGTATTTCCAGCATGCAGTTCATCTAATCTCAAGATATATATCTTCATGAGTCAAGAAAATTACCTTCAGTGAAATCTGGCTTACTCTATCATTGTAGGTATCTTAACAGTGATGATTAATTTTTAGATATCTGAAATTGGATAAATAACATAAATCTTATTGCATTAGATAATCAGTACTGCAAGTACAAAAATATTTATTTAGCAGAAAATTATTTTCTGGAATTTCGGATGTAGCTCTTGATAAATTTTATAGCTCATTTCTTGATAAGATCTGTTTGTATTTATCACATATCTTGCAATGAGAGGAGCAGACAATATGCAACATTTGGAAAATGTTTTCAAGAATATTTAAAGATTCTGCTTTAAAAAATCTGAAGCTGCTTATTGCTAGGATGCTACTGTATGTCTGTGTTGGTAAAAATGATACAGATATTTTTCTCAGTGAGTTTCTGAAGATGAGAAAATCATACTTTTATTTCTTATAAATAGAGGAAGCAGAATTCTGTTTTGTACTGTCTTTCAATTGGTAGTAATTTACACGTATGCCAAGAAAAAGCTTTAGCATGTCAAAATAGCTGGCACCATATAATTCAGATCTCTCATAGAATCACAGAATGGTTTAGGTTAGAAGGGATCTTTAGTTCCAGTCACACAGCATTTTTTCTGTAGGGTTCCATGGACTTTCCCCTATTCCCTGGGCAAGAAGAGCTGAACTGCCTGATCTGAGATCTGCTGACCATCAGTGCATTCAATATGAAAGAAGAAATATACAAAAAACAGTGGCACTGTAATGCTGCCAGGGCATTTATTGAAGCCTGATCTTGCTCTGAAAACACCATTAGAAGTAATGCTCCCTTTCTGTCACCCTCTATACAGTCATGATTACACATGTAATGTTTCTTGCAACAGTATAGCAGAGAGCTAATAAATGTATATGCCAGGTATGGAGCACTTTGTCCAGTACTGGGCCCCCAGTACGTGAGAGCCATGGAGTTAATGGAGAGAGTTCAATGAAAGACTACAAAAATTCTGAGGGAGCTGGAGCACCTCTCCTGGAGAGGATGAGAGCAGAAACTGTTCAGCCTCAAGGAGAGAAGGCTTATGGAGGAGGATCTCATCAATGTATACAAATATCTGACAGGGTGGCGTTGGGAGAAGAAAGCCTGGCTCTTTGCAAGGGAGTCCCATAACAGTACAAGAAGCAGAGGGCAGAAAGTGGAATGCACAGGTTTCCTCCAAACTTCAGGAAGCTGTGCAGGTTGACCTGACAGGTCATGGAGTCTCCCTTTTTGGAGATATTCAAAAACCATCTGGACATGGTAGTGGGTAGCTTGTTTTCAAACCTAAACCATTCTGTGATTTTCTGGTGCTATAGTTTGTCACAAGTGGTGGCTGAAACTTTAAGGTTCTTCTGACTCAGAAGAAATTCTGAGAAATAAATTTCAGAGCTTTCTGAGGCATGCAGCAAGTCTGAAATAAAATTATTTTGTTCTCCAGGAAATACCATATTCAATACATTGTATCATATGTAAATAGAAATATATAGCTAGAAAAAAGCAATGTGAGATATGACAAAAGGATCAAAAGTAACTTGAGAAAAGAAAGGTGATTATTTTCTTTAATCAAAACTTAAACTACTGCGTAATCACTCAAAACCAAAACTATAAGACAAATCAGTGAAGACACCACCTTACCCTTTCAGGGAATGAAATCTACACGTAAGAAGCATTTATTTTCCTGTATTCAGCTCAGAAAAAGAAATAAATGAGACATTCATATAATAGTAGAATTTGCATATTCATCAGTTGGATGGAAATGAAATTTGCAATGTTGACATGATAAGAGTTGCATTTCAGTAGCATTGATAAGTGAATGTCATTTTTAGGAGACAGCCTGGTTACTTTGGCAACTCAGGCGTTATTAGTCAATTCTGATATGTCATCCTTTTTTCATTACCACCTGTGGCCTTTGTCACTGTTTCCTAGTAACATCAAGTTGTCTTGATAAAAAGTAATTAACGTACTCAGTTGTAACAAAGCTATGCATAAATTGGATAACTCTTTATTGTGTATTCTCAAGGTAGCATAACACAGTATAATAGTAAATTTGTTTCCTTTTATTTTCTTAATTCCTAACTAAACTTGAGAAAATTATGCTGAATTAATGAAGCACCTGTATATCCAAACCTATTAAAATAATAAAATTTGTCTTTAAAATGCCAGGTAGGATAACTGCTGTTTGATTAACAGAAGAAAAAATAGCTGTGAGTTAGAATGAAATAGAAAGTGATTATTATGAGAAGTTTGAGAAAATTCAAACAATTCAGAGATACAGAGATTATTTAAAACCACCTCAAAATATAACTGTCATTGATTTCTGTAGTGAATTTGACTGACATTATTTAACCACATTTTAAGTCCTAATAGGCATAGGGCAGGAAAACAAGCTTTTAATATTTTTGTACTGACGGCGTTATTAGATATTATACAAATGATAACTCATTAACTGTTCATAAAATACATGTTTGTATGTAAGTACATACATGCTAGG
Source organism: Callipepla californica brunnescens (assembly GCA_023055505.1). NCBI lineage: Eukaryota > Metazoa > Chordata > Aves > Galliformes > Odontophoridae > Callipepla > Callipepla californica. Next base: position 91,026,101 of record JALIRH010000001.1, on the reverse strand, counting down.
GCCTGTGTTTTTCATCATGTAAAATGCTTTTGTTGCCACTGAACCTAACATGTCAAAGAATCACAGAATTGTAGGGGTTGAAAGGGACCTCTAGAGATCATCGAGTCCAACCCCCTGCCAAAGCAGCTCCCTAGCCCAGGTTGCACAGGTAGGCATCCAGGCAGGTCTTGAACGTCACCAGATAAGGAGATTCCACCACCTCTCTGTGCAGCCTGTGCCAGTGCTCCATCATTGCACTGTGAAGAAGTTCCCACTGACATTTGAATGGAACTTCCTATGCATTAACTCAGTACTCAGAACTCTGTAGGGAAACTATACTGCTCTTCTCCAGGCTGAACAGCCCATGCTCTCTGAGCTTCTGTTTGTATAATAGATTTTCTAATCCCTCCATTATCTTCATACCCTTTGCTGGACCTTCTCCAATATGTCCATGTTTCTCTTGGGCATAGTACTCCCGGTGTAGCCTCACCATTAGGCTGAGAATACAGGAAAGATCACCTCCCTTGATTTGCTGGCAGCACTATTTCTATGACAGATCAGAAGGACATTGGTTTTATTTACTGTAAGAAATATATTTAACTTTTTGTTCACTAGGGCATGTAGGTCCTTGTCTGCAAAGCTTCACTCCATCTGGTCAGCTTCCACCTTGTACTGATACATCTATACATTATTCTTTCCCAGGTGCAGGAGTTTTTATTTCCCTTTGTTGAACTTCCTCTTAGTCCTCTTCTGAAGTCTGTTGAGATCCCTATGGATGGCAGTACTATCCTCTCTGTTTCACATAACCTGCAAATCTGCTGGAGGTGAGCAATGTCCTATCATCTACTTAAGCGAAGATAAAATGTGTTCATTGCTCTCCTCTTATTCTCCTCACTGGTCATTTCATTGTAGAAAGTTATTGGTGTGGTCAAGCATGATTTCCCCGTCATAAATCCATGCTGACTACATCCAGTCCCCTTCTTGTCCTTAATATGTTTGGAAATGTCTCCCAGGATTATTTGCTCCATCACCACTAAGGCTGACAAGCTTGTAGTTCCCTGGATCTTTCCCTTGTCTTTCCTGAAGATAGGAATGACATTTGCTTTCTTACAGGACTCAAGAACCTCACTGTCTTACCATGATCAGAAAGTTCAGTTAGTTTGTACTAATTTTGTTCCAGTTAGTTTTGGAAACAAATCTTTCCATGTTCTTTGAAAGCTTTGTAGACAAGCACACCATCTTTTGCTGCAGTGTAGGTATGAGGTAATTTTTTACCATTTTAAAGATGTATTTCATATTGATTATAATAAGTGATGTATTAAAATGTATGTATTCCATTTTTAATAACAATAATAATAATAATGAAACCTGCAATTATTTTTCATATTGAAACATTTCTGCTTCTTGACTAGAAAGAATATAAATTGTGACTTTATGTGCAAATGTTACACAGTGTTTGCAGGAAACAAAAGCAGTGCCATTCTTTTTTCTTTTCTTTTTTTTTTTAAGATACTATTCACTTGACTAATAACGTATAATTCCAGTCAAACTTTGTTCAATCTGGAAATAGTAAGTTATCAAATAATTCACAAATCTATCTTGACTATTGCTTTTGAGAAGAATATAAAGTCTTAATGACCAGAGAAAAGGGCAAATTTCATCAAATAAATTATTCATGAAAAATGATTGCCCATCCTTAGTGACATTATGAAGAGTAATGGTCTCCTTTTACATTATGACTATTCAGGCCAAACTTAATCCAGAAGTGCATTAATATTTGAATTTGATATTCTGAACTAATTGAGTCAGCATTAGGAAGTTTAATTGAAATAACAAGACCTTGATTTTCCTGTCTTGTTTTTAGAAATATGCTCTTTTACAGCTCATACTAGTCTTTTCCTAATTTAATTCAGTAAAGGAAGGACTGAGAGAAATTCAGAGAAAGATCTTGAAGCTTTAATTGACGTGGGAACAAGTTTCATGCAACAATTGAATCCAAAATTACTGCATAATGCCATACAGTAAAAATCTTTGCTTCAAACATCAGTGAGATCAGCAGAGGTCCTTAGTGCTCATCGTAGTATTGAATATGTGCCTGCAGATGTTGGGAATGATTCAGTCACACACAGATATCTTCAAAAAGATACTTCTGTTCAGCTTTAGCGAGAAGTAAGCACTACAATTGTTCTCATCTGATTTCTAAACCGCTTAAATTAGTCATCTTGTTTCAGTTGTCAGATAGGACACATTTGTAAGTGAGACAGTGAAGAATCACCAGAAGGCAGTTAAATTACCTCCATTAATTACAGAGAAATGGCATTGGTAAATGTACATGTTTACACACAAGAGAATCTGGTATAAGTTAAAATGAGAGGTGAGATCACAGTTCCTTGACCATATAGTTGAAGATACTTGATAAGAAATCTGTATGCATGTCTGCCACTGATTTTTCAGTTTCACTAAATGGCAAGGGGCTTTTTCTTGCGGCTTTGACTTAAAAAAAAATAAAAAATCTATTATTTCATGAAAGAGAAAAACTCGTCATTTTACGGACAAGCCAAAACCAGATGATTCTTGATCTGTTTGGAACTCTTCCAGTTTCACATGATTTAGAAGACGATTATACTGTCTGCTCAAACACTGCAGCTGTGTGGACTGAAAAACAACAACAACAACAAAAAACTATATACATGACTTTTCATGTGTATTTATACCAGAATCTTGATCTGAAAATCACATATCTAAAACAAAATAGTAAATATAAATTATATATAACTGTACCCATGTGGGAGTTGAAATTGAAGGGTTCTAAGCATAGTTCAATTTTAGGGATATAATTATGGATCCAGATTTATAAATGGAAGAGAAATGAAACTTGTCAAGCTTAAGAGAGTCAGTTTCAGAATTCAGAAGGTGTTCCAAAAGAAATTCCTGCTCCTTAGACTGAGAGATTAAAAAAAATAAAATAAGAATAATAAAATAAATCAGGCCTATGGATGCTTTTTTTTTTTTTTTTCAATAAATTTCAGTACAATATTAATAAGGAAAACAAATTACTTGAATAGGGTAGTACCTGCAGCACATTCCTTTCAAATGGATAGAGGGATGGCACAGAGTTGAGTGTTTATGTGTATGAAATAGATGGTTATAAATATTTCACAGTTAAATTTTGTTCTCAGTAACCTGAAACTTGAATTCAGAATTATGTCAGTATTAGTAACTCTTATGTTTAGCCATTTGAAAATGTCATGGTTTTATGATTTTTGGTTCTGGTATTCCACATCATAACATCATGTATTGCATTAAGAGTTAAGGAGCTAATACTCCAGCTCCATAGATCATTGATAATTCCAGGTATACCTGCCTCAGAAGAGAAGAAGAACTACATTCCCCAGAGGACTTTGCGATGCTTTGTATTTTTACGTGTTTTCCGCTCAGAGGGAACAGATAAAAACCCTCAGCGGTCACGGGACACTCTCTTTTCCTTCGGGATCGACTCAGCAGTGGGTGCTCGCTGCCGTATCGCCTTCAGCGTTAGCGTAAGGCCTTCGGTTTATCGGACACTCTCTCTTGCTCATAACCGTTGACACTCATTTTATTTGATTCATTAGCCTCAATTCCAATTATATTGTATTATATTGTGTTATTTTACTTTTCTGATATCTTATTTAGTAAATTAGCTTTCCTCCTCAGATCGTTGCCGCTGTTTTGTTTCTAGGCCCATCTCCCTTTTCCCTTTTCCTTTTTCCCTTCCCCTTTCCTGGGGCGTGGGTCCGTGGGTCCCCCGCACCAATCGTCACGGAACCGGGCCGATCCAGCCCGGTAAACCGTTGACAGAAAATGATAATTTCTACAATTTCTACAGATGTTTCTGCAGAGATCTGATTAACTTACCCTGAATGTGTTTCTGCCTTCATTAATGGGAGTCTATTCAAATGACACAGTACATTAAACTGGAAATGTGATATAAAGGCTATACTTTACTAACTTCACCTATGGTTCACATGAAACAATTAATCAGAAAGACTATTTATGCTTTTACGTTTTTCTCTACAACTAGAGTACCTATTTACTGTTAATAAATTTGTCCAAGCAAGCTTGGAGTGAGCGTTTTTCATTTTTGTTTGAAACTTGTTAACAAGTGAAAGTACTTCACATACAGTACTTTACATGATACTCTGAAAACAAGAGAGAAAGAGAGAAGGAAGGAGGGAAGGAAGGAGGGAAGGAAGGAGGGAAGGAAGGAGGGAAGGAAGGAGGGAAGGAGGGAGGGAAGGAGGGACTTGAGGAATCTTTTGGATCCCTCCCATCTCAGGATATTCTGTGATTCAATTCATCAGATATTTTCAAGAAAAAAACCCTACTGGGTCCTGAGATTTTCTTGGATTGTAGTAATTGTTTAAAGGACAGGAGATTAAATTTAGGAATAAATAGCTGGTTTTCCAAAAGTGGAAAGGTTCACTTAAGTATGAGTTGAGAATTGTACTCTTTAATATCTTTATGAGTAACAAAGAAAAAAAGGCAGTGGGGGGAGGATAATATTGAAGTGAAGAAGTTGCTGATCACGTCAAAGTATGAGGGGCACCTAAATTAAAATAATTGTAAATAACATAGTTGCAGTTAAGTATGTGAGTGCACAATAATGACCTATCAAGCAGGTATTACTTTCCAGGGAAACAGTTTTTGAAGTCGTGAAGACACTTGTTAAATACCACTCCTCAAGAACTGTGAAAATTATGAGCACAATTTCTGGAGTTTTTAAGAATGCCTTGTAAAAAATAAACATAATTATGTTAACGTTCAAGTAGCTCTTTTGACCTCATCTTTAACATTGCATTCAGTTATGCTCATCTCTAATCTAAAAGACTAGAAAAGCTTGAAAATGTGCAAACCTAATCAGAAAATGAGGATCAGACATCTATATAGCCATAATAAGGATTATTAAATAGACTGAGTGCTCAAGATTGAAAAGAATTGGTTGGCTGAGGTCAAAGATGATGATGGAGATCTCCATAATGTATAGAAAAAAATGGTAGTTACCATGTTTTAATGTACAAGGAAAACTGGTTGGTATTCAGAAAAATTGAGAGGCAGTTAGTTTAGGAGAAACATATGTAAGCACTGCTCTCTCATGACCCATGATTTTCTAACAAATGTGGAACTCAGAGGATGTTATTGTGGCTGGATATACAAAGCATTCTAAAAGCAATTGCCAGAGTTGTTAGCACAAAGTCTGTTAAACTGCAACAAGGCAGTTATGTACATAAAGTTCCTCTTAAACCACAGATTTCAGTAAGTAGGAAACACATCAAAGGAAAGTTATCAATATGCAATCCCTTTGTTCTTTTTCTCAAGGTACCTGCTATTTTCTCTTTTTTATATGTGACTATGAATTAAAGATGTAGAACATTAGGGTCTGTAGCTTCAATAATTTGTTTTTTGTTTGGGACTGAAACCAGATGTGCTGAAGGTCCACTAGTACCCTTTTAGGTCCTTGAAGTACTCTCTCCTGTGGTAGTCTGTGACAAGAAGAATGGAGCCTCCAGGCAAGCCACAATGGGTTGCTTTTGCCACTCCTTTGTAATTAGGCTCAGTTCAACTTTCAGTGTAGACTGACTTTGGTATTCCCGTCACTCAGGAAGTGCAGATGGGTTCTGTCCCTTTGTAGCTTAATGGCATTAGAGTATACTGGTGTCCACCAGAATATTATACTCCTGTGGGTCTACTGTGTAAGATGATCAAATCCATGTGTACTCAGCAACAAAAGCTGAGGAAGGGATAAACTCTCATTATGAAAGCATTGGTCTTCCCAAGCAACTTTTATTAAGGCTCTGTTTGCAAAGATGTAGCTAAACATTACTTGCTAATGAGAAATAGACAATAGCTGTTTTCTCCTTTTTCTTTCAAGCAACATTTCCTTTTTCTTTTTTTATCTTCTCCTTTAATTAAACTTCACTTTATCTTATCCAATGAGCCTTTCCTCATATTTTTTCCCTCTGTTTTTCTGAGGAGGGGGAGTGAGAGACAATTTTGATCAATCTTGTCTGTTATCATGAAACCTTGTATTTAGCTCCAGTCCATTTTTGTTTTAACCACCTCAAGACCGGATAAATCTCTGCTACATTTTGCTTACTGTTGAGTCTGTTCTCAGCCCCATGTGATGCACTTATTACTCTAGCAAGGAAGAAGGAAGAAGAATGTAACTTTTCCTATTGATGCTGCTCTTCTCCCATTGCCATGCTCTGCTCTATGCTGCTGTTGCCTCACCTCACTTCTCAAAACTGCACAGTTTTGTGCATCACAGCATAAGAATATAAAACCATTAGAGAGTGTCCAGAGGAGGTCCGTGTATATTGTGAAGGATCAAGAGAGAATGACATGTGGAACAGATGAAGATCCTTGTTTTGTCTAGCCCAGAGAAGGGGAGATTGAGGGGAGGGTTCATGGTAGCAGGGGAGCAGTCAGACAGGCACAGATTTCTCTCTGGTGACAGCTTCAGAACTCAAGAGAATGGCATGGAATTGTGCCAGAGGAGAGTCAGGTTGGGAGTTAGGAAAAGGTTATTCACCAGGGGGTGGTGGTCGTGGCCCAAAGCAGTCGGTGTTCAAGACAAGTTTGGGCACCTGTCTGAGGCATAGGGTTTGAATTTTGGGTGGTCCTGTATAGAGCCAGGAGTTGGACTTGATTCTCGTGGGTCCCTTCCAGCTCAGGAGATGCTGTGATTCTATGATTCTGTGCCATCAAGAACAGTATAATAATATGTTGTGGTTATAGCTACCTAGCTAGAGCTGCACACTTCAAATTGTGATTACATCCAGAACAAAGATTTTGCGGTTACAACTTCCCTCAGAAAGTAGAGAAGAGAGGTAGCTATGTCAAAAATGCGTGGTCTGATATCTCTCTCATTCTCAGCACAGGCAATTTAACATGATTTGGATCCGCACTTTGCTGAACCAGCTGCAATATTTTTGATCCTATATATAACATGGTGGTAATACCTAATAGCATGGTGCAGGTGTAGGTGCAGCAATAGTATTTATCCTATATTAAATTAGTATGAGTTTTACCATTGAATTTAACAAATAAAAGACAGGTGTTACCTGATATTCCAATAATAACATTTTCATTTTCTGGAATTATTAATCAGGTATCATTACAATATAATTATGTATGGAAAATAAATGAGATAATTGTCTTGAATGACCTTCCTATTTATCTTTATTCATCGTCACTCTTGAATAAATCCAGAGAAAGTGTAAAAACATTTCCTTGTGACTAAAAGTATGTTATCTTTCTTGTTTATGGGTTCTTTTATAATTATGTGAAGGGAGAAAACACCTCACTCTATGAACAGCAAATTCTTAGGTCAGGGAGCATTCAGAGACAAGCCATGAAATAAAGAACAACATAGTGGAGATATCAGTAAAATAGTAGAATCAGCGTTTCCTGCTGTATCTGGAAAAGGATGAGGTCTGCCTTGGGAACTAATACAGTGTTTGGGCAGGAAGCCAAAAGGAAAAATGCACTTCAGAAAAACAAAGAAAGGCTGGTAGTAGAATAATTTGAAGTTTAGACATTCACCCAATGTCCAATCCAGAACTGAGTTTATGTAAGTAACCTGAACTAGCTATATAGAAATATTGCCATAAAATCTGGAGATTATATTCAGTTAGGCCTACATGAGTTTTGAAATAGAAATATGTATTACCCTAAATAAGTATCTGTTCTTGAATAGTTCATGTGGAGATCACAAAACTAGGTTTTCAGTTTGTTACTGCTTCAGTTCACTGCATATTTTGTTTACTTGAATTTATTATAAAAGACAATCAATTCTAATAGTCTACATGTAAATATGGATTACTTTCTCTTCATCTATTTTCGTCTTTATTTAATTTTAAATGTAACTCAACATTATAAGCACTTTCACAATAAGAAAAGAACATACTAGGGATCTTTTTTTTTTTCCCTAAAAATTGACATTTTTGGAATTCAAATACATACGAAGAGCTGGAACAGAAATTTTTTTTTGTGCTGATGAAAATCTTTCCATCATAGCAGAAAGTACTCTTATCAAGCAGCAAAGGTATGTAGACAACACTAAGCTGAGTGATGTGGTTGATACTGCAGAAGGAAGAGATGACATCCAGAGTAAACTGAAAAAGTTCAAAAAGTAAGCCCTGGGGTAACTAATGAGGTTCAACAAGGCTAAATGCAAGATGTTGCACTTGGGTCAGGGCAATCCCTGGTACGTATACAGACTGGGAGAAGATCTCCTTGAGGGCAGCCCTTTTGAGAAGGACTTGGGGTTCCCAGTAGATGAAAAGTTTAACATGATCCAGCAGTGAGCACTTGCAGTCCTGAATGCCAACTGTATCCTGGGCTGCAACAGAAGTTACATGATGTGCAAGGTGAGGGAAGTGATTTTCCCTCTCTATATGCCCTGGTGAGGTCCCATCTTAAGTACTGCATCCCATTTTGGGGTTCCCAAAACAGGAAATATATGCAGATGCTGGAGGAGGTCCAGATGAGGACCACAAAGATGGAATCAACTTTTTATGTGTCTAGATAGTCACAGGACAAGGAGAAACTTCTCCTTAGAGAAATTGCATTCTTCTATTTTTCCACAAGAATCCAAACAAGAAGGCTGATTAAATACTTGAAATTTTTGAAATTGTGCATTAACTTCTTCATGAAGAAAGTAGAGTATTACCATAGAATCTTTGCCCCTACATCTTTTAAGAAAAATATACTACATATACTCTAGAGAAATATTCTGAAGGATAGAAATAATTTTGAAGCAGGTTATCCTAGTATTTACTTTTATTTATCTCAGTATTTAAAAAGACTAATACAACATGAAATGTTCTTTGTTTTAGGAAAACTATAAAAATGCTGTAAATCCAGCTCTTAAGGGATAAATGAACTTATCTCTCCTCATTTATTCACAAATATGCAATAACCTTTCTGATGAGATCCATTCTCCTACATGTTCATCATTTATTTTCCTCCAGAGTTAACCAGTAAGAAGATAATTGGTTGAGTGGTTGTATGAACATAGCTAAATTTTCAACTTATTTACCACCAATTCAGATGACCTGTTTGTGTTCTGCTGCTAGAACAGTACTGAAAAAGAATAAGGTTTAGCAGATTTTTTCCCCACCTTTCAGCTAGGAGCAGCATCAGAATGAGTAATGTGGCTAAATATCCAGTGTCTTTTTGCTTTTAAGTAATTAAGAAGATTTTTCAGTAAACATGGCTATAGCATGCAAAGATGCAGTAATGTGTAAAAAGTAAAAATGGATTTCACAGCAGTTTTTGGTATGCAGCTTTAGAAGAAATAAAACAACACTTTCAGAAACAGATGAAATGCAAAGTGACTGTCCATAACCGCTTATTTCAACAATAGTTCTGATTCTCTAAAATTTTCTAGATAATTTCAAATCAGTAGACTTTCGCCCATAGGACTACCTATGTATTACAAATATGCAGCTGCTAATGCAGTACAAGTGCCTGAATTCTGATCTTCTAAAGTACAGAATTATGCTGTCTACTTCTGTCTTACATAAGATATTTATCATTTCTTATATGTCTTTCATATGTTAAGCTATTCTACAGAAGATCGAATAGTTTCAGGAGTAGAGACTGAGGAAGAAACAACCTTCACCATTAAGTACCCTAGCTGGAATTCATCTCATAAAATGCCAGGCACTAAAGAGCTATTAAAATTTTATTCAGGAGAAGAAATGTAGTTAATAGAAAGAGCTAGATAATGGGAACAAAATAGAAGTAGATATAAGAGGGGCTCTATTCAAAGACAGTCATCTAGAGTAGTCTGCTGTTGTAGGTAATGACACTGACAACTAGTGACAGTTAGACAGCTAAATATAGGTGAGATGTTCCAGCCAGACTAGAAGGAACAATTTGAGTACCATAAAAGTTTGGATCAAGTTTCCTCAGAAAGACATACAGAGCTGACTTGGTTGTCATTTCTCTGGAGTAAACCTCCTATCTGGTGAAATACTGGAAGACAAGTATGCCAGGCTCAACAGCTCTTGCTCTTCTGAATTGTCTCTGTGCCACATAATGTCCTAATGTCTCCAAAAGCTTAAATCATTTAAAGAAGATAAGTGGTGAAATCACATTTTGGGAGACCAATAATTGAAGTATGAAATAAATATTCTTGTTTACAGCAGTGTGTCTATACAGTTTAGGTGTTCTCAAAGATTGAAATATTGGTGCTGAAAATATGCATATAATAGTTTAGGTACTCAAGGAAGGCATGTACTGCCAGTTTTCAGCAACAGTGGTGCATGGACTTCAAGGAGCCTAATTTATGAATTAGGCATCAGAAAGTGGCAAATGAATGTTTACGTTCCTTTTAGGAATTTAGTGGAAATGAACTAAATCTGTTCTCTCTCTTTCCTAAGTCAAACGGTAATACAAAATCTTTGTTTTGTGTATTGATTCTGAATTATATGGGGAGAATACTTGTCTGACCTTGTTACCTTCCCAAAAGATGATAGTAAGAAGCTATGCACTTTAGTTTCCAGGGAAAAATAAAATAAAATAAAATAAACAAACACAAGGGAAGGTCATTGCTTTGTCACTAAAGTGAGCAACTGTATTTTAATCATTGCTATTGTGCTAATAAGCTTCATATACTTCCTCATACTTTATGTAGTTACGTTGATGATCTGGGTTGTATGTCTCTGAGCATGGTACTGGAAGCCTAGGAATCTAAGTTTTGATGGTATTAGTCATCTGAAAATTGGAAGGTATTGGCTTAACACTTAACATTGCATCTCTTTCTCTTTAGTTCTCTGTCATAGCTTTCTAGAAGGAAGGCTAGGAACTGTCATTAAACAGAGATATTCTATCCTCAAACTTACAGAATTTTATAACAGCCTCACTAATGATCCATATCTTTTCTTTTTCTTTTCACTTAAAATTGTTTCATACTGAGTATTCAGAAAACTAGCGAATTTGCAGCTGATTCTGATTTCAGACAGGTTTTTCCTTCTATGTCTGTGGCCTTGCATCCTGTGATTATCCTTGGCTACATTTTCTTTAGTTTCAGACTTTAGTAGCCAATAATAATAATAATAAGGGAGGGCGGGTGATAAAGAACAAAATAGCATACAGACAACTAATATCTAGCGGAGCAGTTCAGATGTCAGTATTTGATGCCATTATCTTCTCTCTCAGACCATTAAACAGCTGATGATACTGAAATGAAGCAGAGAACTGTTTTGGCAGTATTTTGTGTGTAACTATTATGCTTTCCCTCCTAGACCAACTATTTCTAGAAACATTAGCTTAGTTGCCTCAAGGAAAAATTCTTTACAATTTCAAATGGCAGCTGAATTAAATTTTCAAACTTTCTGGAAATCTATGGGCTAAGAAATTCTCAAAAATTTTCAAGTTCACAAGTCTACAGACAGATATTTGAATTAAATAATGCTAGCCTCCCTTTCTTTTTCTGTCTTTTCTTCTACCTAAGTATTTTATTTGTCTTTCCCACTTTCAATGAATGAGATCAATTCCATCAAATTCTTCTCATCTCTTTGTCTCCTAAGACAATAATGAAAATATCAGCTGCTTTGTATCAGAGACCTTGTATCTAAATGCAAGCCACAGGTGATGCACTGACCATTCTAAGATGATAATTTCAGTATTCTGCTGTGCTAAAATTATGCTACAAGCAAGAGGAAACAACAATAATAGACAAAACTACCAGATGAAATTTTGAGTGAAAAAAAAACTTTTTTAAAAATATAAATAAGCAACATTTTAAATGTACAGATTTTCTTTTTCTGTATGTTTGTTTCAGCAACTGTTGAACTGAAGATATAAGGATGAAAAGAATAATTTAAAGATATGTCATAGAAGAAACTAAGATTTCTGATCTCTATATTGATTTTGACAAAATCCCATACTTACACAGAGCTAACATTTTACTAACAATGGATATTTCAAATTTTCACAGAAAATCTATTATATTATTTAATTAACTTTACTGTTAGAGAATGCTCATATTTCTTAAATAAATTTTCCTTGCTGGAATGCAATGCTACTCTTTCATATTTTGTATGCTCTAGGCACGGAGTATAGCTTGTTTCCTTTCTCTTTATGGCAGCTTCTTAATATTTGACATTTCAGTCATTTTCCTTCTTTGAACAATAAATCTGGCTGCTTCTGTATACTATGATTATTTGACATCTGTTTATTGTCCCCTGTAGGATCTCTATAATTGACACATTTTTCTTTGAAATGCAAGGTGCAAAAATAGCCCCAGTGGACTCTAGAGGCCTTGCCAAACTCAAAGAATTATTTTAAATAACTTGCAAAACAAATTTCTCGATATAGGCGTTTTTCCAGTGTGTGACACTGACGTTTTACAAGGGGACTCTCCTTCACAACTGCCACCTTGTCAGCTGTTTCCCATCTATAATTTTTTTCAGTTGATCATACTACCTAAATGAAGAACATTATTAGCTGTTAGTTTTTTTTCTTTTCCATATTGAACTCCATCCTGTTTCTTTCAGACCATATTTTTATGTTTTTTGGTCCTGTTTTCAAAACCATTTTTGATTTTGATGCCCAGGAATTGTATAGATTTGTTTTCTATTTTTTCATCCTAGTTGTCAAAGAAGCATGAACAGGAAGGATTATTTTATTATTGGATCTACACCTGTAGATCATCATACATCTTTCCAGTCTTACAAGGAACTATGGATAACTACTCCCTGAATATAGTTCTTAAACCAGTTTTGCACATGTCCTAGAATAGTTTTGTCTGTAATGTCACTTGCTCATGAAAATATTTTATGAGAATGTCAAAAGAATTTTTAAGTTAGTATATCATGGAGTGCTCTGTTTTTCACAAGGCGTCTTGCTTAGAAGGAAATTGAATTGGATATGTTCTTGACAAATGTGTGCTAGCTGTTATTCATCTTCCTGTTATCTTCTGTGTTTCTAAAATTTATAATTTCTTACAGGATTGTTTCAGGAACTGAAAATAAGCTAAGCAGTTAATGATTCCTTGTATCTTCCTACTCCCACCTGCAGGAGATAAAGGTTGTGTTTGAACTTTTCAAATCTTCTGAAATGTCAGCATCCTCTCTGAACTCTGAAAGATAGCCACTAATGTTTCTGACATTGTTGCAGCCAACACTTCATGTACTCTAAGTCAAATTTCTGGAGACTTGGTTGATTTGACACCTAATTAAGCCAAATATTCCCTTCTCTGTTCTTTCTCTATTTTTACTTGATTTCTTGTCTCTCTGTTAGTCTCTCAGGTAGACTTGTATGTAGATCCTAATATGTAGTGGTATTATTGTTTTAGCTTGGTTTGTTTGTTTTTATTTTTTTCACTGTATTTCCACTATAAAGGTGGACTCAACACTAATGTCTCTAAATTGCCAATAGAAGTAAGAGTCAGGTTGTCATTCAGACACCTCCTTTTAGGGGCTCAGTGGCATGCTTAAGCAGAAATGCTTCTGATTTATTCCATATGTCTAGAACAGTCTGTATCTCAAGGCCAGAACACTGGGTTGGTTCACATATGTGGTACAATTTCAAATTTCCTGCACTATCCTGTTTGGTTTTGTGTTGCAAATTCAGAATTCTGAGCACTCACATCGATGTTCCAGGTAAATCAAAGTGTTTTAGGAGCTTGACTGCTATGTTTAGGCAACTGATTCTCTCTCACCTTAATGTTGATTCTCATGCGCCATTGAACAGACTGACATTTATCAAAGATGAACACCTATAAGGTTGTGTCATTTAAACCCCTCTCTGATTTCAGAATTAAGTTATTACTGGTTTGAAATATTCCTGCTTCTTGTGAAAATTATTCACCTTCCCTTTCTTTCAGAAACAGTTCCATATTCTTAGATATTTTATTACATTCCTTAATTCTTCTGTACTGTAGAAATTAAATTAACACCTCTTTTCCAGGCTTTTTATAACAGTTAATCTTCTTCCCACTTGTATACGAAAATCATAATCCCCTGTTTGTGACACCAAAACTGGTTGCTGTTGAAATAATTGCAATGTTACCAAATCTGATTAAGAGTTCAAATAGAGAAGAAACTAGAGAAGCAAACAAATTCTTAAAAATAAAAAAAAATCGACTCTAATGTTAATTTATTTGGTAGTGAATACAGTATTAAAGCAGAACTGTTTCTATATACATATTTTTTTCAAGTTCTACATAATGTATAACTGTTATGTTTAGCCAGAATCACTTTTTTCTCAAATTTCTATGTAATTAATGTTAACAAGAGATAAAGAGAGAAACAAAATAGAAAATATTTATAATACAGTGAACAAATATATTTCTAATACATATTCTGAAGTGGCAGAAAGTATCCTGTGTCCTACAGTCACTGCTGGCATGCATTATTCTTACTTTTATCGCTGCAGATTTTTGCATTCAGAAGTATGCAATGAAGTTCTTTTTCTGATTGGAATTTTGTTTACTTGTTTGCTTTTGAAAAAGCAGAGTATTTTCACACATGTATGATAAATTTGAAAAAAAAAAGAAAAAAGAAAGAAAATAAAAAGTGAACAATCTTAAAAAAAAACAGAGTACAAAGTAGAAGTGTTTCAATTGAATATCAAACTTGAATGGATAAAAATATTTCTTAGCATCCCAAAAGAGCTGCTTACGTTAGGATAAAAAAGAGTAATGCTGCCCATTTATCATCATGTGTAAATAATATTGGCAAATCTGTCTCTTGTATGCTGAGAGAGCCAGTGAACATCCCCTTGCAGATGTTTACACTAAAACACTTTGACAGCTTGCAGACATTTTAACCCAGAGACAAGTATCTCTGTGTGACCACTAATGATCTAATGTATCAAAACCAGCCACTGAGATGAAACAGTAAGAGAAGGAGACAAAGCTACTAAATTAAGTACTACTTGTGGATACGTAAAAAAAATTGCTGATGGGTTCTGTAGTAGGTGTGTATCCTAGCTATGCATGTACAGGTCCAGACTCTTAAGTGCACATGATTTATTTGCACTTGAAAAGTAAATCGTGTTGATGTTCTGTGCATTACTGTGACTAAATGGGTAAGTCAAGAGGAGATAAAGTCTGAGATTTTGTTTTATTGGGTGTGCTTAGCAAACAAATGATAGAGAGTTAAAGCTGACAGTAACAATCTTCAACACTTAGCTGATGATACATAATCAATTTGTCCTGTGTCATAGGTGGAATACAGCTTTAAATATACTATATTGGTTATTTGAGAAAGAACTGTATTAAGCATTCCACTGAACTGGTGAAGAAATGTTCCACACAGAGGAGTTTCCACTGAAGTCAGAATAACTTGTTCCCATTTCTTTGTTCATCGCTGTTTTGAGTATCTTTGTTCCTCTGTACTGCCGTTATTCTCTCCAACGTCTGTGCCAGTAGCCTTCACGCTGCAGGAGCTGTTTTGCAGACACGCACAAAGTACAAAACCTAGGGATCCAAGAGTACAAAGAACAAGCAAACTATGAAAGTAGGAAAAAGAGGGGGCTGCTATGAGCAAACTCTGTTTCATCTGTGCAAATTCAGATTCAGGACAAGACATTAAATGCAAACTCCTGAAACCTTAGGTAAATCATCCAGGCAGCACCAGGCTCTATTTCTAGAACTTATCTGTCACACAGATTGTGTAGTATTGCCTAATCACTGTAACCGCACCCTTAATACCCAGACTGGTTTAAAATCTCTCTTCATTTCAAGTATAAGTTACGAATGGAGTATACAAGAAAGCTAGGGAGGGACTTTTAATAAGGGCATATGATGACAGAACAAGGGGAAATGGTTTTAAACTGGAAGAGGATAGATTTAGACTAGATATTATGAAGAGTTTCTTTACTGTGAGAGTGGTGAGACACTGGAACAAGTTGCCCAGCGATGCTGTGGATTCCCCCTCCTTGGAAGCATTCAAGGCCAGGCTAAATGGGGCTTTGAGCAATCTGGTCTAGAGGGAAGTGTCTCTGTCTATAGCAAGGGTGTTGAAATTAGATGATCTTACAGTTCCCTTCCAACCCAAACCATTCTATGATGGTGATATGATTCTATGATTTTTGGAAGGTGGACTTCAGCATTCCTACCAGTGAGTATTAGGAAAGCAAAATTTCTAGTTCTGATGAAGAAACAGTGACCATCTCCCTCCTTCATACTTCATAGCAGAGGCATAAAAGCCTGTCTAATATTGTCATGGAAATACTCGATTTATAACAGATTTCTTTCATGAGATCTATGTGCAATTGAGTAAGGAAGTTAAAGTGTGGAACAAATTTCAGACTATTCAATGTATTTTCACTCAGTGAATATGATGATGCCATGAATACAAACTACCACACTTTTGTTAGGAGCATATTTTGATCATGGAAAATTTGTAGGGAATTAATAAAAGGAACTCATTTTAATCTGAAAAGTGTAAAAACCCGAGACCATTGAAGATCTCTGATTTCACATTTCCTGGTATGACATGTAATTATTAACTCAAACTTTGACACATGAAATAACACTTCAAATATAATCAGAATGGATTAAATAATACATTTTCTTTTAAGAATTCTATTCAGAACTGTAATTTAATCTATAATATGCTTGGCTGTGGCAGCCAGCTTGTTCACATATCCTTTAATTATTCTTTTGGGATCTTGTAAGGATAGCTTCAATTTGTAGTTGCTGACCCAAACAATCAACAGTGACTTTTAAATTTATGACCTCTAGCACTACCAAAAGAGAATTTATCATTAACTTTAGTATCACTACTTTCATTCTGATCCTCCTGTAGCTTCTCTTTTTATTATTATTATTATTTTGTATTTTTTAATTTTGTCAAAACAAAACTGAAACAAACAAAACAGATCATCATTGTTACTTGATGAGGAAATACAGGTTATAGCTCAGTTTACTCAGTAGTGCAACATGGATCTGTAGAGTGAAATAGCAGGTGCTGTGGACCTGAATCACATGCATTTCAGGGTGCTTATTTCACTTTTCCTGTGGTGGTTCTGTGGAATGCATTTCTGCTAGATGCTGAAATGTCTTAGGTAGTCTTAGGTAAAGTCCTGTAGTGTTTCTTTTTATTCGCTGCAGTTTAATTAGAGAGCAAAGCAGATCACACCTGCTGTTTGAGATATGACATGAACTAAAGCACTGCAGGTGCAGGTACTGGCAGAATCGCTTCAAAATCTCACTCCTGATCCAAACCAAAATGCTAATGTAGCACACCCAAGGATTAAACACATATAGAGTCACTATGAGGTAAATATACCTGGGAAGAAATGTTCATTTTTTTAAGAGAAAATGTCCCATGATTCTTGATCAAGCAGCAGCAGATACACCATAGCTAGCCTGTTCTCGAGCTATTTTTCAGCCACGCATAAGGGTACACAGTATTACTGAGAAACTTCCTAAACTCCCTATTGGTAATGACTTTTTGCTCTGCCTTGAGGTTACTAGTAGATGTTTCCTAGGCATCACCAGAAAGACTTCCTGCAAGACACAGTTATTAAGCAAACCAAACAGCTAGAGAACTTTGAATTTCAAAGATCTATGGAATCTGATTTCAGGGTACTCAGCTTGAAAGATGAAATGACTTTGTGTTGTACTTGACAAAAATAAAAAAAATAAATAGTTGCAATAAAGGAATGACCTATCTGCTAGTCTGATTTTGCAATAATCTGCTGTCTGGTCTGAGTAATATGATAGAAATGTGAGAGAAGTGAATTTACAGAATGAAACAATTTGTGCTGATGACCTTAGGCCCTACAACATTTTTTGGAGGGGCTTTTACCTTAAGATAACCATAGACTGGTTTCATGAATACGTGTTAGGTGCTAAACCATTTTAGGCCCACAACTAGAGTGTATCAGTTTATTTTAATTTTAAAGGAATCGGTTTCAACCACACTGAGGCTGTTCTACAGTGTGAATCAAAGTGGATGTCTGCTTCAAGTATTCTCCAAATTGAAACAAAATGCTAGTGTGGGTTCATGTTGCTACTTAAGAGACTCCTAGCCTTCTTGTCTCCTCATCACTATTCATTTTCAAATTTCCTCAGTAGTCTCTTCTGCTAGCTGAAGAGTCCTAGTTTATCTAACTCCTAAAATATGAATCTCCTGAATATGAAAGCCTTCTGTGTTCTTTATCATCCGTGTTGCTGTCTTGTGTTTGCCATCTCATTGGGAATTGAGCTTCAAAGTTCAAATCCTTAACTACTCTCTGACTGTGTCATAGCTGCACTAAAAAAAGAAATTTCTCTACCCAATTGCAGGACCCCTGGGTCAATCCCTGGAACTGAAGGCTCATAATGAACTTGTTCTCTAGGTTGACACAGTCACTGTGGAGGTAAAAGAGAAAAACAACCTCTTTCAAATACAGGGACAGCATGTAGAGAAGTGGAAGGAGATGTTCTGGATGCTGGAAATTTACAGAAATAAAACAAAAACAAAAACAAAAACAGCAATGAGAAATTGGAGGAAAAAAAAATAAGGGAAAAAGAAGAGCAGGAAAGTTTGATCACCTTTCATTCAGAAATCAAAAAATAATTCATTATTCCTCTGCAAGTTACTATCAAATGAACTGAAAAACATTCTTCTTGAACAACCATTACTGTTTGTTTGTGCCTATGTTCACACCTTGCTTTTGGACAGAGGTGAAGTCCTGAACAGAGCCCCCACATCATCCTTACTCAGTGCACAACAGAGATCAGTCACAGAACTGTTTACATTTACAGAACAACAAAACAGAAAAAACTAATCGGAAAAAAAGCTCAAATAAATAAATAAATACAAATCTCCAATCCAGTTGAAAGACAAATATACTCTAATGCTTTTGTGAGGGATGAGAGATAATGGCTCATTGTATCTCATGTCTGTTGGGAATATTTAGTACAGGGGACTACATTAAATCTGAAGCAGACACCTTCACTACATATAGCATTACAGGAGCCTCAACACCATCTGCTTTGATCTGCTGATCCTCTTCTATTGATCAAAATTACTTGCTAACATATACATAGACTCAGAAACTAACTGATAATTAGCTTGAACATCCAGTGCATCTAACATTTAGTGCAGGGCTCATTATGATTTCACAAAGGTCTAGTGACATTTAGTTTGTTTTGTTTTTATACAGTAAAAAAATTGACTTTTAGAAGAGTTATAGACCCCTGTAAACAGTCTGGAAAGGCTGGAAAGTCACACACTCAAATGTTAGGAAATGTCAGCATTAAGGTTGCAGAGGTGCCCAGCAGTCACAACTGTAAGTCAAGTCAATTAGAGTTGAGTTTTGGAAGTTTGACAGGCCTTGAGTGCTAATACTATTATAATTGAGGTTCTGTGTGGCTTTTAAAATAATGGTGTATAATTTGGATAGCTTTCTTTCTTTCTTTCTTTCTTTTTCTTTAACAACGTGCTCATTACTGTTAGTTCATTAACACTTTCAGACAGACACTGCTGCCAGGGATGTGTATCTATACGTTGTGACACAGAAATAAATGTATAGTTCCATTTTAGTCAGTGCTAATCTCTGCCAAATTGCTGTCAAATATCTTCTGAATTACATCTGGTCTATTTCAGTACTGAGACTAGTTCGAAGAAAAAACTAAGTTGTACTGGTTCTCCTGCTGTTATGTCTGCCCTCCAGATAGAGAGATATACTGGGAATGTGTTTCTTCTCCATCACCACTTTGGTGTTATACTCCGGCCCTGGACACAGACCTCCAGCACTTCCTATGCCAAACTTGTAACTTCTGTTTCAGGAAAAATATACTTTCTACGGGGACTCCCAAAATCTTTCTGGGGCCTCTTTACTTAAAAATGTGACCTTGTTTCCATGTCAATTTGTCTAATTTCATATTCTAGCTGAGACAGGAAAGAAGAAGCTGACCAGCATCTGATTTACTCAGATTATCTATTCTCTTGTGTTCTGATATTTTTTCCACCGCTAACATTAGCTGAACTGGCAGTACATCTTGCCAGTTTTTCAATATGTGTTTTCAGGCATGAAGATAATAATATAGAATTCTTCTTAATGTTGCCTAGCAATAAGATTAAACATGGTTAAATGAGTCAATGTATTGGCTTGCAGTTCTCCTGTTGTCTATAATTTGCTGTTCGCCTTTCAGTTCCTGTAGCTGAAAATGCCATAGTGGACACAAAATGAAAATGTGCACACCCAAACTTAACTAAGTACTTATTTCACTCTAAAGCTTTTTAGGTAGAAAAATACTATGCAAGTTAGGCTATGAAAGGTCTTTCAATCAAATTTAAAATGTTTACAGAAAGACAACATGCTTTTTTCAGAGGTCCTTCTGAGAAGGATTTTTTTCATGAACAGAGCTAGTTAAAAGTCATGTCAAGTCATCACAGTAAATATTCTTTTCCAGTTTATGTATTTTTTGAACAGAAATATAAATAAAATTATTCTGAATACTTTTGAAAGACAAGGAAAATACATCTAAATACTTTCTGTCTGAGGAGAAAAATGATGCTTTCAAATAGCCGCAGAATGCCTCCCTTGCCATTTTAATTTGTTTTAGTAAATTGACTCCTTTGCTATTTGTTAATCTTTCACTTGATTCTTATTTCTGATCAGTGTTTTCTTCTTCTAAGGAGGTTTTAGAGATGGTGCATGCACAAATTATTTTTTTAATGACACAGAAACTTAATTTCTTTCATAAGAAGATAAATAGAAGGTCCTGGTAAATATCCTGATGGTAAAATACCAGATTTCTTAGAAACGTACAACAATCTTGATTGCCCTGTCAATTTTAATGTTCACATATAACCATTTAAGGATGAGAGCCTGTGAGAGCAATATCTCTCATAACTGAAGCAAGAAGACTTTATCAGCAGGGTCCCCTTGATCAGATGGCTCTGACCACCAGCTGTCCATTATTGGGCCAGTGCATGATCTTCACCCACAAGCTCTCAACCTGATCCCCACTGTTCCTGGGAAGCAGATCTTTGCACTCTATCCACCCCTAACATAGAGGGCAGCTCCTCGATGCCTCTTTCATAATTTTTCTGAAAAGCTTGTAGCCCTAGGTCATTGTGTTCCAATCATGTTAATCATCCCACCACATCTCTGTGATAGCAATTAGGTCATATTTCCAAATGCAACATGGCTTCCAGCTTTTCCTGCTTGTTATCAAGGCTATGTGCATTGCTGTACAGCAACTTCAGCCAAATTATTGGAAATGTTATCTTCTCTGAGAAGTCCTCATGAGATCCTTTGAGATAAGTCAGAGTCTTTTCCCCACTGTTTCCTAAAGTGACAGCACTCCCTAAAACTCCACCCCCTTCCCCCTTCAAATCTAGTTTTAAGAGCTGGTAATCAATACAGTCAGCTTGCTTCCCAGAACACTCTTGCTACACCTGCTCAGTTGTGTTCCATCTCATGCCCACATACTCGATCTCTCAAAAGCCTGTCAAAGTTCATAGTACCCAAAACCTTGATCATGACATCATCCATGCAGCCAATTGTGCATACTAATTTAAGCCAGAGATTAACTGTTTTTTCAGATTACTTTTCTGTGTAGGATAATGTGAGAATATATTCATAAGTTACTGTTTTGTTTTGTTTTGTTTTTCATACATATATAGCAAGATTAATTTGTTAAATTTTGAATAAAAAATGGTATGTTTAATGGGGAAAACAAACAAACAAACAAAAAAAGTAGACCATGTATGGAGAAACTTTAAAATATAAAGACTTTCAGATATTCCACAGAAGTTGTTTTTAGTTAGAGTATGTTCTAATATTGCTGCTGGATTCAGTGGCAGAGTACATTTACATAAGCAATGTCAAGAATAACAAAATATCAATAAGAGATCTGCCTTTGGAGTCATGTTACACCAAGCAGATGATCTTCTCCTATAAAAGAAATCAAGGCAAACATATAGGTGTTTTTCTTGATGTAAAATCAGGAGGGTAACCTTTGAAACTAGAGGGTAGAATATGCTCAGAAGAACTGAAAATGAAAGATATAACACCTTTCAAACAAAGAGAAAGGTATGATTCCTAGGTTTTTCCTTGATGGATTAGTTTCAAAGAATCTGTGCAAAAGGATAATAGAGCTCACTTATAGATGCACAGTAAGAAACTTGTCTCAACTTTTCCCTCAAGCAATCTGAAATGTGAAGGTTCAGACTAATGCTGAAAACTGCATTAACTGTTTTCTGCCATTTGTCATTATGTGACATGTATATTTGAGGATAGTGGAAGTAATTCATAAATTGGCATCATCCCTATCTTGTAATTACAGTTACAGTTACGTATGGTATGGTAGACTTTGTTTACTGACCTGAATGAATGTTTGTACATGTTTAAAAAAAAGTTTTTCAGATTTGGAATTGAACGTGTCAAAATTGTATATGGGTCTCCTGAAGTTGAGTTCTTCCTCCTGCTTTCAAATAAAAGGTAAAATAGTTACAACTAGGTAAACTATACAACAAATGGAAGAAATACTTTTTAAGACAGCTTATCTTACTTAAATAACAAGATAGAGAAAACCATTTGAATTTATTTATAGTGATGCTTCTATGATAAGTGAAGCAAAAGATTATCTCATCTCTGTCTATCCAAATATAACTTCAGACAAGCCTCAAGAGCACTTACATTTTTATTGCATTCTAGTACAATAACTGGCATATGCCTTATAATTATTTATTTGAAAGGAATGATTTTTTAGCATTTTCCCCATGTTTCGTAATTTCTTTTCAGCATTTTCACTTATACAATTTATCCTATATTGTCAAAACGGTGAGTACATCCTTTAGGACCAAATACAAATGTACCAATACAGTATTATTTATTGTCATAAATATATTTGCTTTATGATGTTGTCTCTTTTTCATCATCTATTGAATAAGTGGATCTTTAGCATTTATCATTTCTATCTATACTCTCAGATTATGAGCCAGTTATGCACCAATGTGCCTATGAAAGATCAACAGTTTATCAGTGACAGAACTACTCCGAGAATATCCAGGTCTGCATGTGAATGCATATGTATGTTTCTACTAGCTGTCAATTTTCAGCATTCACAGTGCAAATTTACTCACATGAAATTGTGACACTTGTAAAGGTGTTTTCGTAATATACAAATATAAATAAATAAAAAGTTACTTGATTTTGTAATAGAGATATGTCTCAGAAAATAGATTTTGGTGTTTGGATGAAATTACACAATCGCACAGAATCACAGAATTCCAGGTGTTGGATGGGACCTAAAGAGATCATTGAGTTTAGCCCCTTTGCTAACACAGGTTGCCTATGCTAGGTCACACAGATAGGCATCCAGATGAGACTGTCATATATGCACAGAGATGTAATTAAACAAAATATGCTTACCTCTTTTTTTGTTTTTGTTTTTTTTTCTTTCTGTGTAAGTTCTAACTCCAAGTCTGTGTTTTTCTGCTAAATTTTACAACAGGATTATCATATTTAATTTGCAGGAAGAATCAAATGAGAATGAATTTCTTGGCTAACTTTGAAATTTGTAACTAAACTAGTTGTCAGAATGACAATGCCAAGTATATATTTTCTCTTTACTCACTGAGACAAAATTTAGAAGTTAGTAATTTATGAGCTAATGGGATTCCAAAACCAGGAAGGTTTGGATAAATCAAGAAAGATTTAGGAACTTTCTATGCTATAGCGAGTTCCCAAAGTTTTTATTGCAGTGATACTTAGTGAGATGTACTTGCTGTTTTTGTAACTAAAAGCTTCTGCGTGAATTTACTTAGTACATACTTCTCTCCAGAAGTAACGCCTCTTATTTATTCCATGGAAACTACAACAAATACGAAGAGCACAATAATACTATTTGATAGAGCAAATTCTCAGCTATAAAGCACTCTTTTTTAGCATAGTCACCACCGTTAGCTATGCGGTTTTGCCAGCAATGAATAAGAGCCTGTAGACACGCTCATAAAAGTCTGCAACAGCAATGGTGACCCACTGTCGCTGTTGCTACTGCTGAAACGCACCACCCACCACCTGTCTGTGCTCACATCCAATAGTTGGTCTCCATAACTGTCCAGTGAATCTCAGCAAATATCATATGCATAGAAGTATTTCAATGGCACAACTTTACTTCATCCAGACTTCCATGTCAGATGTCATTTTCACAGACTGACCCTGCACTGTTTTTGTTGTTGTTGTTGTTTGTTTGTTTGCTTGCTTGCTTGGTCTTCTTTCTTTCTTTCTTTCTTTCTTTCTTTCTTTCTTTCTTTCTTTCTTTCTTTCTTTCTTTCTTTCTTTCTTTCTTTCTTTCTTTCTTTCTTTCTCTCTCTCTCTCTCTCTCTCTCTCTCTCTCTCTCTCTCTCTCTCTCTCTCTGTCTCTCTCTCTCTCTTTCTCTCTCTCTTTCTCTCTCTCTCTCTCTCTTTCTCTCTCTCTTTCTTGGTTAATGTTTTATTTCTTTTTGAGTTTTGTCTCAAATGCTATATAAGTGATGTCTTGAAAGTTTCAGCCTGCTTGCCTCAGATAATTTTTAATTTTTAAAGACTAATTGTCCCTGAACTTAGCCCATGTAGTAGATTTCAGTGAGACTCAACAGTTAGTTCAGAGCATTGACGAAATGGGACCATATAAATAAGGAATAGTTTAAGTATTGTGACTATGTGGTATCATATATCTGAAGTTTTATCTATTTGTGTTTCTGTTATTGTGGTACACTGACAAATAATAATGTAATTTTAAATAGAGCAGAAACAACAGTCATTAAAGTAAAAACTAAAACTCAATGAATTGAATTTGTTTTAAAAAAAATCCAGAACTCTCGTATTTTGCTACAGATTTCATCCAGAAAAATAGTGTCACGTTGCCTTTTCAGTGTTTCAAAAAAAAGGCTAAACTTTTAAAGAAAAGTTATAGCCTTGCTCTTCTTTAATGATTTCACTCCTCTTTTTCACACTCCATATGTTTGATATGTCACCCATACATAGTTATAAGAGCTACTTTCAGTTATCCACTTTTGGATGGGTTTTGGCATGAAAAAATATGCAAATCAATATAACCTCCTCAAAGTTACTGTGGAAACAAGGGTTCTTTGAAAAAATATCAAGATACTGCATTCACAGTCAAGCTATACAATACTGCACAAAATCTTGACACCAGAACACTAGGAAGATATGGAAGACTTGGAGCTTTTGTCTGTTTGCAAGCATGGCTAAAGTAGAATTGCAAAATTGACAGATTTGTAGCCCCAAAACACATGGCATAGACAGGCTCATGCTTATATTGCTCTACCTCATCTGGAACAGAAGCTGCGTACGTGATACTACAATTCATTGATCCTGATACCTTAGGGATTCCTTGATTGACCAATGTTGTGGCATTATTTTTGCATTTAATCAGTTGAAAGAATTTGAAATGAGAGATTTTATTCCATCTAAAGATTTAGCATATTTTGCTTTTATTTATTTAATTATTTTATTTATTTGAGAGCTTCTGTAAATTCAAATAGCAATAGAAGGGTTCTTTCTGGGCAAATGTTGCATTAATTGCACCCTCAATTGTTAATATTTTGACTCATCTCCCTTTTTGTTTACTTTTCCTTCAGTTTCCTTCCTCGTATTTCATAACCATTAGCCTTCGTCTGAGAATTCAATTACAATATCTAAAATCAAATTCTAAAGATTGTGATCTGATTTAAAATAACAATAACAACAACAACAAGAACAACAACAATAATAATAATAATAATAATAATAATAATAAAGAAAACAAAAAGAAAATAAAAGCTGAGTCACAGTTGAGCCTTAGAGTTATACAAAGGTATGTGTTGATTAAAAAGGCAAGTAACAATCACAGAATTGTGGGGGTTGGAAGAACCACAGAATTGTAGGGGTTGGAAAGGACCTCTAGAGATCATCAAGACCAACCCCCCCTACCAAAGCATGTTCCCTAGCCCAGGTTGCACAGGTAAGTTGTCCAGGAAGGTCATGAACATCTCCAGAGAAGGAGACTCCACAAAATCTACAGGCAGCCTGTACCAATGCTCCATCACCTGCACTGTGAAGAAGTTCCCATGCACATTTGTGCGAAACGTCCTATGCTTCAGTTTGTGACCATTTCCCCTTGTCCTATCTCCACACACTGATTAGAAGAGTCCAGCCTCATCCCTTTTCCTCCTGCTCCTTACATATTTATAGACATGGATCAGATCCCCTCTGAGTCTTCTTTTTTCAAGGCTGGACAGACCCGGGTCTCTCAGCCTTTCCTTATAAGGGAAAGGTGTTTAAGAGAGATCCCTGTCTTTTTTTATACCAGGGAGCCCAGAACTGGACACAATATCACTAGAAATCATCTAGTTCAACCCTCTGGCAAAGCAGGCTCCGTACAGCAGGCAGCACGTGTGGACATCCATGCAGGTCTTGAATATCTCCAGAGAATGAGAATCCACAACCTCTCTAGTCAGCCTGTTCCAGTGCTCCATCACCCTCACCATGAATAAGTTCCTTTACATATTGGTGTGGAAGTTACTTCATTTTGTGTCCATTTCTCCTTGTCCTGTCCCTACAGACTGATGAAAAGAGGTTGTCCATGTCCCTTTGTTTCCCATAAGATACTCTCTCAGTCTTCTTTTCTCAAGGCCTTTTCTCCAGCTCATGCAGCTCTCCTGACAGAGAAGAGGTTCCATGCCCTTTACCATCTTTGTGCCCCTCCACTGGACTCTTTCAAGGTCTGTCTTTCTTGTACAAGAGAACCCAGAACTGGATATAGTACTCCAGGAGAGACTTGACCAGGGCAGAGTAGAAGGGGAGGATCATCCCCATTCATCTGCTGGCAATACTCCTTTTAATGCACCCCAGGATCCCATTGGCCTTCTTGGCCATCAGGACATACTGCTGGCTCGTGGCCAACCTGAATTCCACTAGGACCAACAAGTCCTTCTCCACAGAGCTCCTCTTGAGCAGGTCACACCCCAACCCATCCTGGTACTTGCAGTTATTCTCACCAACGTGCAAGACTCTACACTTGCTTTTTTTATACCTCATCTGATTTCTTACTGCCCAGCTCTCTAGTCTGTCCAGGTCTTGCTGAATGGCTGCACAGCCTTCTGTCACTCTGACCAGCCTTGTATCATCAGTGTACTTGCTGTGAGTGGATGGTATCCACTTGTCAGGGTCGTTGATAAAGATATTGAACCTGACCGCACCCAGCATCGACCCCTGAGGAATACTACAAGTCGCAGGTCTGCACTGAGCTCTGACAGTCAGCCAGTTCTCAACCCACCTCACCATGCACTCATCTATCCCACACTTTCTCAGCTTTGTTATCAGGATGTTGTGGGAGACAATATCAAATGCCTTGCTTAAGACACGGTAGATGACATCCACTGCTCCCTCCCCATCTTCCGAGCCGATGATGTCATCATAGAAGGCTATGAGATTGGTTAAGCAAAATTTTCCCTTGGTGAATCCATGCTGACGGTTCCTGATGATCTCCTCTTCCAATTGCTGAGAGATGGCATCTCAAAGATAATAGAGGGCAGTTCAGCAGTCACCTCTGCCAGCTCCCTCAGCACACATGGATGCATCCCATCAGGGACCATGGACTTGTGCACATTGATCCTACCCAGATGCTCCTGGACCACCCCCTCCTAAACCAGAGGGAAGCTCTCCATTTCTTGGATTCTTTCTTCCCT
Organism: Callipepla californica brunnescens; assembly: GCA_023055505.1. NCBI lineage: Eukaryota > Metazoa > Chordata > Aves > Galliformes > Odontophoridae > Callipepla > Callipepla californica. The sequence continues at coordinate 90,998,448 of JALIRH010000001.1, read as the reverse complement.
CCAGGATCCATGAGTCCCAAGGGGGAGTCCTCTAAGTGAAGATCAAAGCAAAGAAGGTATTTAGCATCTCTACCTTCTCAGCATCCCCTATTACCAGGACACCGTCATAGTTCAGCAAGAGACTCACATTTTCCCCAGTCTTCTTTTTACTGTTAACAAACTTTAAAAAGATCCTTCTTATTATCTTCTTTGCCAGCTTCAGCTCCAGGTGAACTTTGGCCTTCAGTGTTTCTTCCCTGCAGGCCCTGACCACATTCCCATACACCTTCCATGATCACTTGCCCTTTTCCCACATTTCATAGACCATCTTCTTCCCTTTGATCTTATCCATGAGCTCCTTGCTCATCAATGCAGGTCTCCCTCGTCCCCTCCCCTATTTCCTCCTCTTAGGGATACACTGATCTTGAGCTTGGAAGAGGTGCTGTTTAGATGTTGCCCAGCTTTCACAGGTCCCCTTCCCTTCTAGAACTCTAGCCCATGAGACACCTCCAAGTAGGTCCCAGAAAAGGTCGAAGTTGTCTCTCTGAATGACCAGGATAGCAATTCTACTTTTTTCCTTACTTCTTTCACTCAGGTTCTTGAACTCCACCATCTCCTGATCACTACATCCGAAGCTGCCCCCAGCTTTCACATCCCTATCATGCCCATTCCTGTTGGAAAGAACAAGGTCCAGAAGTACCCCTCCTTTTCTGTGTCAGAAAATTATCTTCAGTGCAGAACTGTCTGAACCATGTGTGCCTGGCCATGTTGCTTACCCAACAGATATCTGGATGATTAAAGTCCCCCATAAGAACCAGTGCTCAGGATTGTGAGGCTACTTCCAGCTGCTTGTAAGGAAAATAAAAATTTGGCTAAATTTAATTTTTGAGGTTTCTGGGTTCATTCAGACTTGTAAAAGAGAAACTTAAACACATCAGAAATAAAGATGATCTGAGCTTTACTGCGTGAAACAAAACTGGTGAACTTTGTTCAGTTCTGAGCAGCTGAATTAAAATGCAGAAATGATCATTCAGAGCTATGTGAGCATTTAATCAAGGAAGATGGTGTCAGTCAGAGACAACTGTATTTCTTTGATTGATCACACTTTCACCTGTGTACACATTGTTCACTATATTACTTCAACCCTGTATCTAATTAAAGTGTTCTGCTAATACAGCCCTTTGTAGATTAAATTCTGCAACATTCATAAACCTGATTTGCTAATAAAATAACTGACAATTTCAGCTTGATCATTTTATACTTTGTATGTGTCTTGTCAGACAAGTCTTAGACTGCATCCTGACTTCAAATGATACATAAAATTAGCATTAAATCTCTGCTTTCCAATTCTCTTTAAAAAGTCTGTATTCACAGATCTGAAGCTTGACATGAGGTACACAGTATCTGCCTTTAGAACTGCAGAGAGCTCTCTGTTCATATCTTTACTCCAGAATTCATTCCTCAAGGGAATAGTTTGGCAAAAGCCTTGTATCTATTTTTTAAATCTATTTATTTTATCTTCTTTACCTGAATGTTAACTTCAAATTATTTTTTTTATGATCACATTATTGTGGGACCTTATAAGATTTTGTCACTAGCATATGTGCCTAAGTCTTGCTTCTTTATACTTTTATTACCGTGCTGCGCTGGGAAAAATATTCCCAGCAGGTCAAGTGAGGAGATCCTTACCTGCTCTTCAGTACTGATGAGGCAGTGCTGGGATAGAGAGTCCAATGAAGGGTCATGAAGATGATGAAAAGACTGGAGTGTCTTTCCTATCATGAGAGGCTGAGAGAGTTGAAATTGTTCAGGCTTCACAAGAGCAGAAGCATCATAGTGTATAAATACTTTAAAGGTGAGTGCAAAGGAGATGGAACCAGCCTCTTTTCAGTAGCACTCAGTTATAGGACAAGAGGCAATGGGCAAAAAAATGGAACATAAGGGATTCCCTTTGAACATAAGTTCAGAGTTGTTTACTGTGTGGATAACGGTGCACTGTCACAGGTTGCCCAGAGAGGTTGCCTAGTCTCCCCTCTTGCAGATCTTCAAAACCCACCGTGGCATGGTTCTGGTCAAATGTTTGTAGATGAACGTACACGAACAGGTGGTTGAACCACACGACCTCCAAAAGTGCCTTCCAAACATAACCATTCTGTGATTCTGTGATGCCAATTTTAAATAGCTGTTTAATAGAATATTGTTAATAGTAATAGTAGTTTCAGATTACTATAGGAATTGAAACTTTTTTCAGGTAGTATTTCCAGTTTCTTACAGTAGAAGTGCCTTAGATATCACAATGGGTGCAGGTGTTTACTTTGATTATTTTTAGATATCTTAGACTTCAGTACAGTGATTGTTTTGGCTGAATTTATAACCAGATTATGTATAAGCAGTCTTTGAAGTGTGAACACAGATTTATAGGTTATAATAACGACAGATTGAAACATGGACCTTTAATAATGTGATACATAAATCATTCTAATTAATTTTATCTCATATAAAACTTCACTCTAAAGCTAGTATGTTTCATTCATTTTCTATCCTGCTTAGCCAAAGAAAAGGAAAACTAGGACTGGGATTCTTGCATAGAGATCATGATCTGTGGGGCTTAATATATTTCACAGAATGTATTATGGAAAGGGAAATCAATAATTCAATAATTAGTCAACAATCAATAATAATTCAACTAAGTTCCTAAAACACTGAGATAAACAAAAATTATATACTTTTATTGCTGAATTTTACTTTCATTGCGGTTTATGGATGTCCAGGTACGTGAGTAATGGAATACACTTGGGATGGGGCAACTCTGAATATATATACAGACTGGCAAGCAAGAGGCTGGAGAGCAGCCCCACAGAAATGTGTCTGGGGTCCTGGCTGATGACAAATAAATAAAAAACTGAACCGTGTAACCCATCAGACAGCCTTACCCACAGATATATATGGTCCAGCACTGCCAGCTGGGCAAGGGAATAGATTATCCTGCTCTGTTCTGCACTGGTATGGTCTCTCCACAAGCACTGGGTACCGGTTTGCGCACCACAATGTAAGAAGGACATGAAACTATTAGAGAGTGCCCAAAGGAGTGCTCTGAAGAAGATAAAGGCTCTAGAGAGCAAAATACAGAAGGAGAGACTGAAGAAGTCCCTTGGTTTGCTCAGAATGGAGAAGATACTAAGAGGAGGCCTCATGGCACCCTACAGCTTCCTCTCAAGGGTAGTGGAGGGGCAGCACTGATCTCTGCTCTCTGATGACTGCAACAGAGCTTGAGGGAATGGCATGGAGCTGCATCAGGGGAGGGGCAGGTTGGTGGTAAGGGAAAGGTTCTGCACTGAGGGCAGTGAGCATGGCCTCAGGCTGCCTGAGTTCGTGGAGCATTTAGACACTGCCTTCAGATATAAGATTTGAATTTTGGGTAGACCTGTGTGGAGCCAGGAGTTGGACTGCATGATCCTTCTGTATCTCTTCCAGCTTGGAATACTCTGTGATTGTATAATCTTGCAGTGTAAATGAAATCAATATTATTTATGTGCTGAAATTAATATTATTTATGATGATGATGATTGCAGAAGTTTACTTTGAACCTTGTAAGTAGCTCTTCGTATTTGAGAAAGCAATGTTAATCTGACATAAATAGTTACTTTCTGAATTGTCCTAACTTATTAGTTTTTTATATAAAGTTTTAGAATTGTGTCATGAGACTATGCAGTATTAATTTTGGATGATAACTCCATTATGATACAATTTTAGTTTTAGATACTTTATTTATAACCATAGTGGCAGAATGTTAAACCTACTCAGTACTGTTGTGCTGCATTTAAAAAGTATGAAAATACACTGGAATATTCCTAAAGTGATGCTGAAAAAATGCAAGTAGTAACCTGATTCTTCTTTATCAGCTAAAATTGGCATTGATAATTAAATCACTCAGGAAGTAAATTTGCATTTGGCAGAAAATGGTTGGAAACATCTGTACAAGTGCTCAAAAACTGCTGCTGTGCTGAATGGGCATAGAAAATAGCCAAAAAGTTTCAAAGAATATTCATTAAACACAGCACTCATTAAGTGATCTTTGAAATTCACCAAATTAATTACACTGCTTTGAAGTCACCTCAAATACAGGCTTTTTATTTGAAAACGGGACACAAGGGAAAACTTTAATAAAATGCTTTTGTATTTTCTATTTAATGGAAGATGTATAGGATTTGCTTTGCTTTGCCTTTTTTTTTTTTTTCCACATAGCTTTTCAATGAGTTAATAGCACCTGCACTTAATTTTCCTCATAATAAAACTATAAATCTCCTTCAAAATCATAAAGAGTTGTAAGGGCTATTAACTAGTTATGCATTGTATTTATTGGGACTATGAATCCCTAATTTCTAATTTAGAAAAGTGCCAACACAGAAAAGAGGTTATTAACTGGCAGATGTGTATATTTTTGTATAAATTTTATACAAAACATTATGAATTTACTGCTTTAACTATGTCTTAGCTTTACAGAACCTGATTTGTTGCCTTATCACATAAATGCAGACGAATCTTGGTATCTTTTTTGTCACAGCAGCACCCAAACTTGGCTACAGATTTCTAAAAACGTTTTCAACTGTTTCATAGGAGGGTTTATTTTTTCAGTTTTCATTATGTGCATTTAATTACATATGTAATTCTGTGCAAGTTTTCATCATTTCTACATATAATCATCTCGAACAAGTTTTCAGGGTTGACTGTTTGAATCATAGAATCACTGAGGTTGGAAAAGACCTACGAGATCATCCAGTCCAGTCATTCACCTATCACTGTTAGTTCTCACTGAACCATATTCCTCAACACAAAGTCTAAACATTCCTTGAGTATTTCCAGGGTCAGTGACTCCACCACCTCCCTGGGCAGCCCATTCCAGTGCCTGACCACTCTATCAGAGTAGCAGTATTTCATAACATACAGTCTGAATCTCCCCTGGTGCAACTTAAGACCATTCCCTCTAGCCCTATTGCTAGTTACACAGGACAAGAGGCTGACACCCAGCTCACTACAACCTCCCTTCAGGTAGTTCTATAGAGAGCAATAAGGTCTCCCCTAAGCCTCCTCTTCTCCAGACTGAGCAATCCCATCTCTCTTCTCCAGACTGGAGAAGAGTGAATGACTATTAAGTAATTATGAAGAACAATGACCAAGTTTTTTCAAGGAAAATATGGTGCCTATCAGTCCAAGCTCACAATGTCCTTTCAAGTAACAAAAACAATATGCATCTTCTCAATTTAAATGCTTCCCTTCCAAGAAGATTGTAAGATGACTCAGGAGTCTTTCTTCTTCTTTTCTTTTCTTTTTTTTTTTTCAGTTAAGAATTTCGATTCAAGAATATAGTTACATAAAAGTAGACTTCATGTATTGATGAGAATCCCTTTTCACTTTGGTCTTTACTCGTAAAGGTCAAACCTTTAACATTAAAACACCTGAAGGGCAAGAAACAGTGTTCCATTCAGTTATTGATTTTAAAGAGACTGAATCTTGTCATGTATCTCAGGCCAGAGAAGCGACTGACACAAGGACTGTAGTAAAAAGAGCTAAAATGTTACTCTTCTTTTAATAGGGGAAAAAAATAGAGTAAACAATAAAATCACATCTCAAACACTATCGGGAGCAGAGGAAATCTGCAATTTTTGGAGGCTATGCTCCTACTCCTTCCTTTAAAAAGATTGCATTTTATATTTGGCAGTGATTTCTGTGGCTACTGATACTATAGAAGCAAAGTTGCTGTTAATTAGAATGAATTAGAAGGTTTCAGGGCAAATGAAATCATGCTAGAAACTGTTGATTTAAAGAATACTGTATGCTTTTTTTCCTGATAGACTGCTGAACTGTCCTCCCAAGTTTGTAGGATCTACAGTGCAATGTAGCCTGCCTTGTGTCCTCCTTCAGGACCTCATAAAGTCAATGGTAATGTCATGCCAGCTTTGTTAGGCTCCCTGAAATAAGAGTTTTTTGGCCTTTGAAGGATGCTAAATTGATCCAAGACTCAGGATCTTTGAAAAAGGAATGAGGACTTGTTCAGCTACTGTAATTCAAGATTCATTTTATACAGAGGGTGTTAGCTCAAAGAAATGTGTGCAAACCCCTTCTAACTGCAAACATGAAAACTTGGTTCATTTCCTAGGGCTGCAGCTATAGCTTTTGGATGCACAGGGATGGGTAAGATTCCCTGACAATTTTACAAGAACGAGAAGCTGAGAATGTTTCTATATCTTATGATAAGAAATCTGGAACCACAGAGGTTTTAACCTAGAGACTGTAACAGAAAAAAAACACAGAGACAAAAATTAGGAATCCTTTGAGTCTTGCTGGCCTCAGCTGAAGGACAGTACTATTATATGAACCCCTTTCACTTCAGATGCCTCCAGTAGTCCAGACACATCCACCAGCTGCCTCCCTCTTCAGAGAGAAGTCCTCGTGTCCCAACTTGAATGAAAGATGACAGGACTTGGACACTCCAGCCCGTAGCCCAGGCTCTAGGACATCTGACAGATGGTTACTGAAATTAACAACCTGGTAACAGCAACGAACAAAGATAACAAGCGTGATGGTCTGCGTTGCTGAATCTAGAGATTCCCAAGGAAATAACATTTAGTGAAAATGTTTAAGAATTTCCTGTCCATCAAAAGTTTGACTATCTATGGTGTTAACATAGAGTAATCTTGTATTATAGTTAACAATATTGACACACAAAAGCTTTAGTTTCATATTGATAATTAGAACCCTTATAATTCAGAATACTGTTATTCATAATTCACTGCACCCCTTTTTTTTCAGTGCGATGAAACAAAATTTGTAAAATAAGTGAATCAGAGCAGCTTAAAAATAGTCCCAGAAAGTCAATAGGAAAATATTTGCCACAGGCAATAAATAAACAGCAAATAAAAGGTACTTCTCTAGTAAGGCTGTCTTCTCCCACCTGGCACACTGAGTGGATAGGAATAGTTTTTCCACTGATCTCTGTGAGTCAACTCTCTTAGTCACTTTGGGTAAATTTTCCTGTATATCAAGAAACTCTGCAAGCAGGAGATATACAACATAAAATCAGAAATTAATCATTTTCTAGTTACTATCCATGATTGATAACCAGGAGTAATGAGCTATGACACAAAGCAGAAGTGTGACCAGTGATAAGACACCTAGTAACTCTCCAGTGGCTATTCAGTAGGCTGATTATCATAGAATCATAGAATTGTAGTATAGAAGAATCATAGATTCACAGAACGGTTTGAGTTAGAAGGTACCTTAAAGATCATTTAGTTCCAACCCCCTTGCTATAGGCAGGGACACCTCCCACTAGACCAGGTTGCTCAAAGCTCCATCCAGCTTGGCCTTGAATGCTTCCTGGTAGGAGAGATCCACAAGCTCACTGGGCAACTTGTTCCAGTGTCTCACCACTCTCACAGTAAAGAAACTCTTCCTTATACCTAGTCTAAATCTAGTCTTTTCCAGTTTAAAGCCACTTTTCCCTATCCTGTTGATACCTGTCCTTATAAAAAGTTTCTCCCCAGCTTTCCTGTAGACCTCCTTCAGGTATTTGAAGGTCTCTATAAAGTTCCCCAGAGCCTTCTCTTCTCTAGGCTGAAGAGTCCCAAATCTCTCAGCTTGCCCTTCTAGGGGAGGTACTCCATACTTCTGATCATCTTTGCAGGCCTCTTCTGGATCCACTCCAAAAGTTTGATGCCTTTCTTGTGCTGGGAACCCCTTAACTGAACACAGTGCTCCAGGAGGTTCTCATGAGAGCAGAATAGAGAGGAAAAATCACCTCCTCTAATCATGCTTATCTTGATACAATCCAGAATACAGTTGGACTTATGTGCTGCAAGCACACATTGCCACCTCATGTTGAGTCATTCATCAGCCAACACTCCCAAAGTCTTCTTATCAGGGCTGCTCTGAAGATATTCTCTGCCCAGCTTGTATCTATGCTCGGGATTGGGAGTATGGGTTGATCATCATTTCTCTGGATATGCTTTAAATCACCAATGTTTACCACCTTTTTTTTCCATGGTGTTTTTCAGCTTCCAATGTCAGCAGTCTCCTTGAATCCTCCAGCTCTCATAATGTTGTTAGTAATTTTCTTTCTGATACCTTTCAAAGCTTTAGCTTAAGTGTTTTCTCATACTGTAACAGTAATTAAATACGTAAACCTGAGCCAAGTTCGTAAAACAAAGACGACAAATGGACAAATTTCAGAGTTTCTGCTAATGTAAATTAATGGATAGACCTTGAGCAAGTACAATAGAGAACTCTAAGGCCTTAATAAGTTGTAGCCTCCCCTTTTTCACTCTCTTTTCCTCAAGTAGTTAAGGAAAGGGAGAATCATAGCACCATAGAACCACCAAGGTTGGAAAAGATGTACAAGATCATCCAGTCCAACTGTATACCTGTCACCAATAGTTCTCACTAAACCATGACTCTCAACACAAAGTCTGAACATTCCTTGAACACCTCCAGGGTTGGTGACTCCACCATGTCCCTGTGCAGCCCCTTCCAGTGCCTGACCACTCATCATTTCTACATATAATTGTTTCAAACAAGTTTTCAGGGCTGATTGTTTAAATCACAGAATCATAGAATCACTGAGGTGATTGCAAGATCATCCAGTCAACCATCCACCTATCACCATGAGTTCTCTCTAAACCATGTCCCTCAACAGTGTCTAAATGTTCTTTAAATACCTCCAGGTTTGGTGACTCCACCACCTCCCTGGGCAGCCCATTCCAGTGCCTGACAACTCTTAGGGAGAAGAGGCATTTCCTAGCATCCAGTCTGAATTTTCCCTGGCACAACTTGAAGCAATTCCGTCTAGTCCTATCACTGGTTACGAGTAGAGAGGCCAACCCCCAGCTCACTACAACCTCTTATCGGGTATTTATATAGAGAGCAATAAGGTCTCCCCTGAGCCTCCTCTTCTCTACACTGAAAGTTAAAAGACTGAGCTGAGTTCTGTGATTAGGCTGAAGAGTATCTCACTGAAGAACTTAGCAGAAGAACAGAAGTTTTATTACCAAAGTACATAATATAAACCTAATCTAAGACCAGCATGATGTATCTTGTAGTTGTCTTTGTGAACTATTTCTACAACTGAAATTGCAGGAAATTGTGTAATTATGAGCCAGAAGACTGGAACACAGGTTCATCTGTTTAATGGTAGTATGAAAAAGTTTTCTCAGGCTGACCAAAGCCATCTGGAAAAGGGGAGAGCACTGTTAAAGAACTTTTAAACTGATGTTGCTAAGTTTAGTATTTTAGAAACATGAATTTTATACACGATAATAATAGTGTTCTACAGGAATCTGCATGGGTCTACAGTATGCTTCAGTGCACAATCATATGAAATGATTGTAGCTCATGCAGCTTTAAGTTTTGCTGTATGTATAGTAGTAATGGTGCTAACTTGTTTTGAGCTTGTCCCTGAGGACTCAGTTTGGCTGTATAGCATATCCAGGTAAACTCAGGCAACTCCACTCTGTTGTATTTCTTTGGATACTTGAACTAAGCCATGTAAATCCATCTGTAATACATCACGAGTTACAATCACATATTTGAATGTCATTATTTAATACATATTGATTAAAATCTTAATAATTTTGTGATTGTGTACAACTTTATCCTGCTTTCTTAATAACAAAATTGTTGTGAGTGCAGCAGAAATACAAAACATGTTTGCACTGTGCTTTATGTTCATGATAAAGCAATATGCCTCTTGTATTCGCCTTCTCACTGTAATGGTATAAAAGATATTTCTGCTATTGTAGTAGGGGACACAATATACAGCAAGTCAGTTGGTGGGGAGGAGAAGTTGGCTGCTGTTCCCTGGTGGAAACATGCTTTGAAATCAGAAAATTGCAACCATCTAAGAAGTGAGATGATGAAACTATACGGTGCTGAATCACAGCCTTACGGTTTGATTTCCACAATGCAGTGAGCAAAATGCCTGTAATACACCCCCTGAGAGGTAACTAAAGAGTCTTCTCACAAACGGTGCGATCAAAAACCAATTGTCTGGCAGTGTATGCTTGGAAAATAAAATGAACCTGAGCGTAGGAGTAGTGATACTGCTTCTAGTAGTTTAGTTAGGAAGGCTCTAGGGACTTCAGCTCTTTCTTTAGCATCTGTGTAGTCCTACTCTGAACAGGTTTGCCCTGGCCTCTGCTTCTGTAACTTATTACTGAGGGCTTCCCAAGGACAACAGGGTCAGGGCTTGTTGTAAATGAATGTTCCCTGTGGGACCCATAATGAAGAGACTGTTAACTAATTATCGGTCTGTTTGGAAGGCATTCATTTTTTAATTGACCTCAAAGCACTCAAGGAACAAAGGAAATCTGATGAAAGATGATTTGGGTGCAGGGCAAACAAATGAGTCATTTTCTTTTATAGGGTAGTTGCACATGTTTATTGGAGCCCACTGGACATGCAAGTTTTGCAAGCTCAGATTTCGAGTGATTAAAACTAGGGGAGTCATGTCTGACAACGTAATCTTTATGTTACCGACAGCTTTCCCTCCCTTCTGTCAACTGCTGTTGTTTTCTGTGCAAATACTGCTTCCATCATCACTTGACAGGCCAACGTTACAAAGGAATTAATTTAAATCATAATCTGCAGCCTTTCATTTTAAGTAAGAAAGTTTCATTCTATGATTTGAATGTCAGGTGCAATTTTAGAGTGGCTTTTTGCAGGGCTGTTATACCCCACAGAGGAGATTATTACAAATTCAGAATAAGCTTTGGGACTTGTGGTTAGAGATCAAATTTTGTCCAAAAAACTGTCTTCATTTTCATTATTTGAATGGTGACTAAGGTGATGATAAGGTGATCGTGTATATAACTTAGCTTTAACAGTAAAATAATTAAATTATTACTGCTTTAGAAGTTGAGAGTTTTTTTTTCTGTTTAATGTAATTTTGAGTTAAATTATTCAATGAAAGCATTTTCTTTTCACATATATGAGTGACAGAAGGTGGAAATATTGTAAGGAAATTGCTTTCCAGACTAGAAATATTGATAATGTGACCACAAAGAGTTCTCCTAAGCTTCACATTTCACCAGTGGAGCACTTAAGTAATTGAAAACTTTAAAAAGAAGGTGTGCAGAAACATAAATCACCAATACAGAAAAAGATCAAAATCTCAAATGAGTAGGTAAGAATTAAAGGTGAATGAGAGATTGATTTATTTTTATTTTACTAAGCGTATTTTTAAAAGTAACCGGGAAGAAAAAAAAAAAAAGAAAAAAAAATGCTGTAGAAGAATTAAATCCAGAAACAAAACTGCAGCAAATCCAGAGTGCTTAGAGATAAGAAGCTCTGAGTGATATAGTAAATCATACTGCTTTGTCCACAAAGGACTGAATATGAGCAGGTCTGAAGCAGATCTATGAAGGCAATTTTCATAATTGTAAAAAACTTAGTTAATAAGGAAGCCCAATCACATTAATCTAATTGGCAGTATGAAGAAGCAGAAGTGAACTTCAGTATCTTCAGACTCTATTAATGCCTACAGTGGCCAAGTTTGAAAGTGCACCTTGAATTTACCCATGTTATTTATGAACTTGCATTCATTACTGGACTTACATAGTCACTGTGATGACTGTATGTTTCAAATCTCAGCGGTCCTACAAGAAAATCAAAAAAGGACAAGCAAAAATGTCTTCTAAGATGGCTTTTTTGAAACGTGCAAAAGTTCTGTACCTGTGCCAGGGGACTAGCAGCTTGTAGGTGGGCTGCAGAGCTAGCACGGGTGGTAATGGCACTGCCCACTCTTAATCTCTTGACCTTGACCCTAACCCTTGGCTGCTAGGCTATAAGCAACCCTACAGAGGATGCAAGCTAGCTTCTGCACACACAACACACTGTCCACACTGCAGTAGCAGGTGTGGTAGGTGGGTTGAGTGGTAGGGCACAGGAGTGCTGTCCATCTTTTCTTGGGTGACCAGCTGTCCTATTGGCAGTTTCTGAGACCACATTCTTAAACGTGGTCTCCACCAGACTGCGGATCTGCCTCAAGAAGACTGTGGTGATTCAGACTGAACCATGGCTGACCCTTAAATGTGGTTGTTCAGGTATCTGTCTGCAGGGAGAGCCTAATACTGCTGGAGGAGGGTGGCAAGGATTCTACCTGTGCAAGGTGCAAGCAGGTGGATGAGCTGCTCAACCTGTTAGTGGAGGTCAAGGAGGAGGTGGAGAGACTAAGGACAATCAGAGTGCAAGTGGGAGATTGACTGGTGAACAACTCTACAAGAGAGACACTGGGATTGCACCCCCAATGTATGGTGGACCCTCTCTCATGCCACAGTCATGCAGAGGGAGCCAACTTGAGAGGAGAGGAGGAATGGCAACAAGTCCAAGCTCGGCAATGCAGACAACCCCCATCCCAACCTACCTCAGTTCCCCAGGTGCCTTTATATAGTAGGTTTGAAGCCCTGGAACTGGAGGGAGAAGTGAGTGAGGATGAGATGGGAGGTCTGCCTCCAGAATTGTCTAAGGTGAGGCAGTCTGTTTGATGCCTCAGACTGCCTTCACCAGGAAGGAAAGAAGAGTGATTATCGTGACTCCCTTCTGAAAGGAACAGAAGGACCTATATGTTGCCCTGACCATACCCTTAGGGAGGTGTGCTGCCTGCCCCCCTGTTGCCAAGGTCAAGGATATTTTTAGAAAACTCCCCAGTCCGATCCACCTCTCTGATTTTTATCCTTTATTGATAGTCCAGGCCTGCAGTGATGAGGTCACTGGAGAAAAACTGAGGACTATCAAAATTGATTTCAAGGGATGGGGAGATTAGTTGATGGAACAGGCATACAAGTAGTGTTTGCCTGTATACCTTCAGTGGCAGGGAAGGACTCTGAAACATCCATGAAAACCCATCTTATAATCACACGGCTGAGAGGTTGGTGCAAATGCAAGAATTTCGGGTTCTTTGATCATGAAGCAGTCTGCTTGGCACCTGACCTGAGGTCTGCTGATGGGTCTTGCCTGTCTCAAAGAGGGAAAGTAATCTTTGCCTGGGAGCCGACAGGGCATGTGGAGAGGGCTTTAAACTAGGTATGAAGGGAGAAGGGGATAAAACTAGACCTGCTAGAGATAAGCCTAGGGGAGTGATAACAGCATGACTGGAGTGCTGCAATGGCTACAAGCTCTTCAGAAAGGACAGGCAGTGAAGGAGGGGTGGTGTGGCTCTCTGTGTTAGAGAGTGCTTTCATGTTACTGAGCTTGTGGCTAAGGATGATAAAGTTGAATCGATATGGGTAAGGATCAGGGGAAGGGCTGACAAGGAAGACATCCTGGGTAGGGGTCTGTTACAGACCTAACTAGGATGAAGAGACAGATGAGGTGTTCTGTGAGTAGCTGGCAGAAGCTGTGCCAGCCCTTGTCCTCGTGAAGGACTTCAACTTCACTGACATATGCTGGGAATACAACACAGTGTTGGAGGTTTCTAGAATGTATGGAAGATAACTTCCTTCTGTAGCTGATGAGAGAGCTTACAAGGGGAGCTGTCCTGTTAGATGTGCAAATCACAAACAGAGAAGGTCTAGTGGGAGATGTGGAGGTTGGAGGCTGTCTTGGGCAGAGTGACGATGAAATGGTAGAATTCTCAATGCCTGATGGAGCCAGGATTTGGGACAGCTAAACTGCTACCTTGGACTTCCAGAGGGTAGTCTTTGAAATGTTCAGGAGACTAGTAGAGGGGGTCCATTGGGATTCAGTCTTGTAGAGTAAAGGGGTCCAGGACAGTTGGTCAGTCTTCAAGAAGGAAGTCTTAAGCACAGGAGCAGGCTGTCCCCCTGTGCTGGCAGTGAAGAATATGGGCATGGATGAACAGGGAGCTTTTCTCAAGGCTCCAGGAGAAAACGAGAATCTATCTCCTGTGGAATAAGGGACGGGCAACTCAGAAGGAGTACAAAGAAGTTGTTAGGATGTGCAGGGAGAAAATTGGAAAGGCAAAAGCCCAGGTGGAATTAGACTTGGCCACTATTTTAAAAGGGAACAAGAAACTCTTTTATAAATATATCAACAGTAAGAGGAGGAACAAGGAGACTCTCCATTCTACACTGGATGCAGATGGGAATGTAACCATTGCGGATCCTTATCCTGAGGTTCTTTTCTTTACATCTGTCTTTAAAAGTCAGACCTGTTATCCTTAGGGTACTCAACTCTCTGACCTGGAAGTCACAGTTAGGGAACACAATAAACTCCCTTAATTTAGGAGGAAATAGTCAGAGACCTACTACTACAACTGGATTGCCACAAGTCCATGGAGCCAATGAGATTCACCCGAGAATGCTGAGGGAACTGGTAGAGGTGATAGCTGAGCCAATTTCTATCATCTTTCAGTGTTCCTAGTTGACTGGTGAGGTCCCAGAAGACTGGAGTCTTGCCAGTGTGACTCCCATCTACAAGAAGGGTTGTAAGGAAGATCTGGGGAACTACAGGTCTATTAGCCTGATCTCAGTGCCAGTGAAGGTTATGGAGCAGATTGTCTTGGGGCAGATCATGCAGTATGTGCAGGGTAACTGGGGATCAGGCCTAGTCAGCATGGGTTCATGAAGGGCAGGTCCTGCTTGACCAACCTGATCTCCTTTTATGATTGAGTGACCCATCTGGTGGATGAGGGAAAGGCTGTTGATATAGTCTACCTGGACTTCAGCAAAGCCTTTGACACTGTCTCCCACAGTATTCTCCTGGGGATGCTGGCAGCTCATGGCTTGGACAGGTACACTCTTTGCTGGGTTAAGAACTGGCTGAAGGGCTGGGCCCAGAGAGTGGTGCTGAATGGAGTTAAATCCATCTGGCAACCTCTCACGAGTTGTCTTCCCTAGGGTTCAGTGCTGGAGCCTGTCCTCTTCAGTATCTTTACTGATGAACTGGATGAGAGCACTGAGTGCACCCTAAGTAAGTTTGCAGATGACACCAAGTTGGCTGGAAGTATCAATCTGCCTGGGGATAGTAAGGCCCTACAGAGGGATCTGGGCTGCCTGGATAGCTGGGCTAACGCCAATATGATGAGATTCAACAAGATTAAATGATGGGTCCTATACTTTGGCCACAACAACCCCAGGCAGTGCTGCAGGCTTGGGGCAGAGTGGCTGGAAGTGTAGAGAAAATGGACCTGGGGGTATTGGTCAATGCTTGGCTGAATGTGAGCCAGCAGTGTGCCCAGGTGGCCAAGAAGGTCAGTGGCATCCTGGCTTGTATCAGAAATATTGTTGCCAGCAGGAGCAGGAAAGTAATTGTCCCCCTGTATTCAGCACTGGTGAGGCCATACCTTGAGTACTGTGTTAAGTTTTGGGCCCCTCATTGCAAGAAAGACATCAAGGCCCTGGAGCATCATGTCCAGGGAAAGGCAATGAAGCTGATGAGGGATGTGGAATACAGGCATTATGAGGAGTAGCTGAGGGAGTTGGGATTGTTCAGCCTGGAGAAGAGGAGGCTGAGGGGAGACCTTATTGCTCTTTATAACTACTTGAAGGGAGGTTGTAGTGAGCTGAGGTTCAGCCTCTTTTCCTGTGTAACTAGTGATAGGACTAGAGGGAATGGTCTCAAGTTGCACCAAGGGAGACTGGATATAACAAAATACTTCTCTGTAAGAGTGGTCAGATGCTGGAATGGGCTGCCCAGGGAGGTGTTGGAATCATGAATATCTTCATGAATGACATCATCAGTGGGATCAAGTGTACCCTCAGCAGCTTTACTGATGACAACAAACTGTGCAGTGCAGTCAGCACGCCAGAGGGATGGGATGCCATCCTAGACAGGCTTGAGCAGTGAGCCCAGGTTAACCTCATTAAGTTCAAGAAAGGCAAGTGCAAGATCTTGTACCTGGGTCAGGCAAGCCTATTACCATTACAAGCTGGGGGATGAAAGGATTGAGAGCCGCCCTGCTGAAAAGGACTGGCGATATTGGTGGATGGGAAGCTGGACATGAGCCAGCAATGTGCTCTCACAGACCATAAAACCAGCCCTATCCTGGGCTGCATCAAAGAAAGTATGGCCAGCAAGTCTAGGGAGGTGATTCTGCTCCTCTACTCTGCACTAGTGAGGCCTCACCTGGACTGCTGGGTCCAGATGTGGAGTCCTCAGTACAGGAGAGAGATAGACCTATTAGAGCACATCCAGAGTAGGGCCACAAAAATGATCCATGGAGTGGGCAGTGAGGACAAGCTGAGAAAGCCACCATGAGCTCTCAGCTCAGAGAAAAGAAGGCTTCAAGGTGACCTGATAGTGGCCTTTCAGTATCTAAGGAAGGCTACAGGAGGGAAGAGGACTGACTCTTTAGCAGGATCTGTGGTGATAGAACAAGGGGAAATGGTTTCAAGCTCAGTGAGGGTAGATTTAGGTTGGATGTAGGGAAAAAATCTT
The DNA here is from genome assembly GCA_023055505.1 of Callipepla californica brunnescens. Taxonomy (NCBI): domain Eukaryota; kingdom Metazoa; phylum Chordata; class Aves; order Galliformes; family Odontophoridae; genus Callipepla; species Callipepla californica. The sequence continues at coordinate 90,982,080 of JALIRH010000001.1, read as the reverse complement.
TTACAACCAGAGTGGTGAGGTTCTGGAACTGGTTGTCAGTGATGTGGTCTATGCCCTGTGCCTGGAGACTTTAAAGGCGAGGCCCTGTGTAACCTGATCTAGCTGTGGATGTCCCTGTTCATTGCAGGGGAGTTGGAGTCGATGGCCTTAAGAGGTCCTTCCAAATCTAAGGATTTTATGATTCTGTAGACAAAACAATATCATAACAATTTGGTAAAACACTCCTTTTACCTTCTATCTTTTCCTTTCCTATATGATTAGAATAGAAACTATTACACGCTGATTACCTCAGAAAGAATTGTGGGTTATGTAACATGATATGGAGACATCAAACTGCAATCTTAATATAAAATTTTTTATTAATGTTTCATCACACTTCAAAAAAAAACAACATTGTAGCACAATTATCATATTCACCTGCAGCTTTTAACAATTTGGATCATGTGAGGACAGATGTGAGATTACACCATTAATAAAAATGAAACTCAATACTGTATCTCTGAATACCGGAAAATGAATTTCAAATTGGAAATTCGTTTGATTTATATAACATAGTACGCAAAAAGAGATAAGTGGGTCACGAAATGGTGGCTAGAAGAGTTGTGGTAGGTTGCTGATAATTGCTGATTTTGTACTTTTTAGTCTGAAAAAAATGCTGGTAGCTACGTTCTGTCACAAATGGTGATGACACACAGTTTACCACAAGGAAAACCTAGTCAGCTACATCCAATACCACTTGTGCCATCAAAGTCTTTGCTAAGATTAGTGTGTGTTTTTAGACCGTGTGAAGTTTCCCAGGGCAAGAATTGGTACATTAGCTGTGAGCACATATTCAGCCTACAAAATACTTGATGTGGGTAAATACACAAACCAGTGATTAACCTCCTTTCAGAGTAATGGAACAATATATTTCAAAACAGAAATGTCAGCTGATCCTGTTCAGGAAAGCAGAGGAAGCACAGTCAAATAGAGCCTGCAGAGTTATTTCCAATTCAAGCAGATTTGATCACAGATGTGAACAAAATAAGGAAAAAATCCAAATTAGAGCACACATCTCTGAAAATAAACAAAAAACTACTTTCGTTTTGAGAAAATCAAGACCACTTTTATTTTTATGAGGAACGAATATCTATTCTAATAAAAGATGAATATTACAGAATCACATAATCATGGGGGCTGGAAAGGACATCAAAGACAAGTCCAGCACTCTGCTAAAGCAGGTAGCCTACAATAGATGACATAGTTAGGTGGCTCTTGAATATCTCTGTAGAAGGAGACTCCATAGCCTCTCTGGGCAGCCTGTTCCAGTGGTCCATCACCCTTACCATAAAGAAGTTAGTGCAGAGCTTCAGGCTTTACAAGTTTCAGACCATTACTAATTGTCCTATTGCTAACTCAATAAGTTTAACAAGAATAAACAAAAAAAATAGTAATCATTGCTTTTAAAAATCTAATTAGGGTGACTCATACAGAGAGTGGTTTGTCAGTGAGTTTCCACTCACCATTTCCAGGAAATGGCCCAAGATTTTGCCAGATTGTCAGTCTTTGGAGCCTGAAGCCACTCATGATCAGTGCAAGCATGACAGAGCTTACGAGCCTCAAATTCTTTAGACTTCTTTGTTTAATGCGCTTCAACATCTTAGACTGATCTGAGGACAGACATTCCATTGCCACAGAGAAAAGGTAATTGTATTTATTTTATCTGTAATCTGACCTGTGCCTCTAGTGATGGGAGGAGGAAAAAGATATTGAAACAGAATATCAAGAGCAACATGATTTTATTTCTTTACAAGAAAATTCAGGCAAAAAATCTAGAAATGTTGTTTTAAAAGAAAGATGATTATAAATTAGCAAATTATGATGAAAACAGGTAGTTAGTGTAGACAGTTTAGGAGGACACATTGTTAGGAGAGGAAAGTAATGGGTTGACGTAGAATTTGTGAGCACTTTATGTAATTGGAAATTTTATGTGTCAGCAGTTAACAGCTTCATGAATGAATGAATATCCACTGAATTAAACAAGGAAACATAAGAAAAATATGTGCATGGGTAGAAAAAATACGTACAGCAGAAATCTGAGTGCGTAGTGTGGAAGTTGGATTTTAAAGTAAACTGGAAAGTAGTTTTTGTAGTAAAGTAAGACCACAGAAAAGAGCAAAATTAATACTGATGCAAAATTGACTGGTTTACTGAAGTCAGTATACTTTAATGTGTCATAATATTCAGCATGACATAACATCTGTTGTAGTTTAACCCAGTAGGAAGCTAAATGCCATACAGCCATTCTCTTCCTTCCCTACTGTGGTACGGGAGAAAGATTGGAAAAAAAAGGTAACACTTGGGAGTTGAGATAAAGACAGTTTAATAGGGCAGAAAAGTAAAATAATAATTATAATTAAAGGAGTATACAAAACAAATGACGTACATTGCAATTACTCACCACCTGCTGACCAGTGCAGAGGCAGTCCCCACGCATCAGCCCCTTCCTCTAGACAGCTCCTCCCGTTTTATTCTTCAGCATTACACCAAATGGTATGGAATATCCCTTTGGCCAGTTTGGGTCAGCTGTCCTGGTTCTTTCCTCTCTCAGTTCCTTGTGCACCCTCAGCTCCTCACTGACAGGACACCAAGAGAAGCGGGAATGTCCTTGGCTGTGTGTAAGCACTGCTCAGGTACAACTAAACCATCACTGTGTGATCAACATTATTATCATACTAAGTCCAAAACACAGCACCATACCAGGTACTAGAAAGAAAATTAGCTCTGTCCCAGTTGAAATCAGACCAACTTCTTCAAAACAAAGACCTGCAGCTGTTACTCAGTATGCAGAGTATCTTGATGATTAGCATTAGTTCTTTTGGTAGTCTGTCAGTTCTGAAAAATAAAGGAAGCCAATTAGAAGATAAAAAAATAAATGGGAAATGAGTAGAGGAAATAAGCCTGAAAATTATTAAAATCAATGACTGCAACAACACTGAAGGACACTGGCATTGCAGAAAGTGTGAACTACCACTGCATCTGTAACTGGAAGTGCACACCTTCCCAGTGCTTTCCTGGAAAAGTTCCTGGGTATATGTAGGAAGGGGGGGGGGGGGGGAGTGGGGACTGATGTATGGGTAAGAGTATGTTTATTTAATCAACCATACAACACTACTTCCAAAGACACCATATTTCAGCTTTGTGCTTCTGACTTCTAACAAAAACTCAGAACATTGTTACTGAAAGAAAACTTTCTGTGTCTTAGTATGCTGTCTCCTTAGTTGTTTGTTACCTGTTGAATAATTTCTATTTAATGTGACAGTGGCATAGAGTATAAACCAAGCACTTTTTTGCCACTATCTTTCATGTTTGACAGTAGTTGGTTCATCATTTCCTCCATGTATTGTTTCTGGCTTAGATGCATGACCTAGAGAATGAGAATGAGAGGAATGATGTTGTTGCATCGGGAGAGCATTGTGGGAAAGAATCTTTACAATATTTTGATGGTCACAGAGAATCTTTTTTATATAATGGTTCTTTTGTTCGTGACTGTTAATTAAATGATCCTTCCTAAAGATTTATGGCTGTGAGATTTTTAAAAAGTCTTGAGACTGCTACAAGTCTCTTAACATTACAGTTCATATCTTACAAACTATCGCAGAGCAACAAATTAAGTCAGGGTAAATGGGTCAGGGTTGCGGAATGATTGAGCTTCAAATCAAAAGACTTCATTCAGAAACTAAACTAAAAATTGAAATAAAGTGACAGCAAACTCAAGGCAGTGTTTATTCTAAGCATGTACAAACCTTTTTTGATGCTGTTTTCAAAATGACGCAGCAGCTAAATGTATTGCACCCCTGGGAAGTATAAACCTCAGGGCCTGATTCTCCTTGCTACATAATAACAATGGTGAACAGTAGCCTTAAAGTAGATATAAATTGCATTTAAATCTTCTTTATGGCTCAGCAGTGATACAAAGGAGCCTTGATATAAATGAGAATCAGGTCCCCCATATTTATTTAACCCCTGGGCTTTGTATATCATTTTGTTTGCACCTCTAAGAGATTTGCAGAGGGCTTTTTAATCAGGATTCGGTGTACAGAAAGCTAAATGTTTTCATTGCTTTACAAGTAGCTTTAATCATACAGGCAGATCATTCTTTTTATTTCTCAGGAGGGAATGATAGAATTTCCTACCTTCACACAAACTGAGCTAAACGTTTCTGACACCCTAGTACAGTGTCAATTGGAAATTCACATTTCGTGTAATAACAGACCATTTTAATTTCATGAGCTAAAGAATTGGTTTCCACTTGCAAATTGTACTGAAGAAAGCAATATTGTCAGAAGAACTGGCACCGTGCTTCAAGAGATAAATCTATTGGATTAAATAAGAAGCTTTCATTACCTTTTACATTGCATTTCTGTATAACATAAGCATTAATTAAACTCTTCATTGCTTTCTCCCATTCAGTGAAGCGTTTGCTTGATCTGACAAGAAATGCTGTCCAAGAAAATATGTGGCACCCAGACACAATCATTAAAATACACTTACTCAAACAGAAGGGAAGGAAGGGGAAAAGGGGAGAATGTTTTAGTGCATTTGGGCAAGTGGAACCTTCCTACAGAAATACATAATTTTTTGAGTTTTGATAGCAAGAAAGCTCTGATGGTATTTCTTCAGAAATTTTGAACACAAAGAGAGAGCAAGCAATTGTCAGGATTTTTAAGAAAACGTTTGCTTATGTAGAAGTCTTCTTCAGTTCAAGAATCATTTTCATCTTGAGATATTTCTGAAGAATCAATACAGCACTGCATAGTGTCTCTCTTCACTGGGAGAGCCCAGCTATGGCAAAACTGTTGATTAAGAACAAATTGTTTCCAGTGAAGTGGTCAAACCTTAAAGATATCTTAACATAGTCCGCATTCCTGAAGCAAAGTTATCTGTTTGTTGGCTTCTGATGTATTTACATGCATATTCAAATATTTTTAATGCCTTTTTTCTTCCAATTCCAGGGGAACATTTGAGAATCTGCCCTCAGGAGTATACATGCTGCACATCAGAAATGGAGGACAAATTAAGCCAGCAGAGCAAATTGGAGTTTGAAAACTTGGTGGAAGAGACAAGTCACTTTGTACGCACCACTTTTGTCTCTCGGCACAAGAAGTTTGATGGTAGGCTGGATATAATATACTTATTTTCAAGGTTATGGGATTTAAAAGTTGGTGAGCCAGAATGAATTCTAATATTCTTTTCTTTACAGTTTGGTAAAATATTTGCAGTTGTCAGTTTGGCTAAGATAATTTACAGCTGGTATACTTACCAGCCTTATAAGTGTTGCCTTTAATTACAGTAGCATAAAGAATCAGACTCTTAAGTGCCTGCAGGCTTGGCTAATGTTGAAAAACAAGATTAGATATGCATAGGGAGGTTTATAATTTTTGTCTCCTGATTTCAAATGCAAAATTTAGGTTTGCAGTTATGTTCACTGTTGCAAGATGAGCTGAGAATCTCCTATGATTTTTCTATTGGAAAGTGGTTTTTTGTACTCTGACTTTTTGTAGCTTTATGGCTGCAGTATTTTCCTGCATGATTTTCTTGTGATATGTACAGTTTTGTGGAATACTTCTGGGGCTTCTAAACAGACTGGCCTGAATTGCGTTTGGGAGGTACTTCTATGCAACTCACTCCAGATGTATTGTATGCTTTTTTTTTTTTTTTTTTTTTTTTTTTTTTACCTAGAAGGAATTGATAATGACAGTTTTCAGGTTTTATTTATTTCTAATCAGTTTTGTCTGGTGCTTTTTCAGAATTTTGTAAATTTAAGATTTTCTTGTCACATTTTACTAAATAATTGTCTTTACAAATGAACTGTTTTTGCAGGTGTATCCCTGTTTGCAAGGCACAGTTCACTGAGCTTTTCTTATAAACTGCAGATTAATAAGGAGCAAAAGAGCTTCAGAATATTCAGTCATCTTTATGAAAGAAATATGTATATGTTGAATGTGTATCTGAGCATTTCAGTATATGTATAGATAGAAATGACTCTGGCACTGAGAGGTGTAAATCATCATTGCAGAGGAAGAAGAGCTGTTTCTCTGCATGGAGATAGAAATCCTACAAACAGGCCCTGTAAAGCTGAGGGAAAAAAAACCAAACAGCTAATGAGGTGCATATAAATATGTAGGAGAACAGTGGAAATGTTATTCTTGGAGGTGGAAGTTTATGTAGAAATCTTGAGATTGCATTCTGAAAAAGTGAAGACGTCCCTCACTCTGTGAAGTAATTCTGGATCATTCCTTTTATCCTATTATAGATGATGTTTGTTCCAATATCGATTATCTCAATATGACACAGAGCAAATTCTAGTGTAGTTTATAAAATGTCCCTAGTCTTTGGATGTACTTGATGTGGATGGCTGTGCAGCATCCTACACTGTTATGCCTTCAATTTTTAATGTGAATTTTAAACTTTTGTGTAGTTGTCCTTGAAGGACTTAGAAACAAAATCTAGAAGCTGTGCACAGTGTTGCAAGTCTGCAAGCAGAACAGATGTTTGAAAACAGCAGCATTTTCACGGCTTTCCTTGTTTTCTAGAAGGAAAGCAAGAACACTGGTGTTCAGTGAATAGTGCAGTTTAATGAAAGTGCTGGGGTTCTTTATGACAGAGTTTACGACAGGTGGTATATTATTAATTTTTAGGCAACATGTGGCATTTTTGTTTTGCAATGAACTTAAGCACATTATGGCTTTTTCAGTAACTTGAAATGCTGTAAAACCGTTCTCTTTATTGATGGTAGTGAACCTATATATAAGTTGTTGACAGGTTATAAATATTGTATTTTGGGGTTTTTATTGATCTCCTCTAATTGGATTAAAAAACTATGTGGCTTATCATACATTTTTAAAGGTAATTTGCAATTCAAAGTCTCAGTATTATTAAAGAGCATTTGAATTTTCTGTACAGTTTTGGTATTTTAATAATGTTATAAAACTATTGAGAATTTGTTCACTTGTCTGGAAAAACTAGTCAGAAAAATGCAGCTACCTAATAGGTTAACTTTCAACATAAAAAAAATCTAGTCATTTTTCAGTTTAAAATGTTATGACACTTTTTCACGTAAAGCAAATATTAGATTGTTAGATAACTTTTATATTTTATTTCTTCAAGATCACGTCCTTTTGTTTTGTTTTATTTTAATTTGGTAGTTTGATTGCACAAGGAAGTCTTGAAGTATGAATCTGCCTTTTGACGCTAGTGTACCACAAATAATAAAACAAATACAGCCATTTGTGATCATCCCATGCAAGTTTTGCACAGGACCTATTTTATCAAGAGTAGCAAGTTTAAGCAATGCCAGAATATATGAGCATTTAAGAAATGTTGAGATAGGGAGCATATTGTGATTGCTCCCTGGAGGAGTTATTCTGAACAAGTGTTGCTGACAGCCTGCATGTTTGTGCAGACATCTATGTCATTCTGTAAACTCCTAAAAGTGAGGTGGAAGTTCTTGTTGATTTTTGCAATTTCACTGCACTAGGCACATCTTACGATAATACTAATTTTCACGATGTAAGGCTTTCTGGCAGTGTATGAACTCCGTGTTGAATTATGATGTGTTCTTTGTGTTCCTTGCCTCTCTTATCTTGCAGTACTTTGGATTCTCTATCATTTATATTCTAGCCTTCATTCATACACTTAAGTATAGGTTAGAGGATTTTCTGATTTCCTTTTTGAGAGCTAATCTGAGGTCTGCTTTCCCTGTCAGGGTTTTGCCCCTGATTACTATTCATGATCTAATTTTCATCAATGAAACTAATTCTACTGTAGCTTAAAGATTGCCTCTTTAGCCTCAGGTCAGTCACATAATCTTACACAGAATCACACCACTGCTGAGATGGGAAGCCATCTCTGGAGGTGGTCTAATCAGTGTGCCCCAGGGTCAGCCACTGCAGATTGCTCAGAACCATGCCCACAGGGATTTTAAGTATCTCCAAGGATAGAGACCCCACAAACTCTCTGGCAACTTGTGCCAGTTCTTAGTCACCCTCACAATGAAAATATGTGTCCCGATGAATTTATTTTTTTTAATTAACTTGATATTTCTATTCTATTTATAACTTGATGCCCACTGTTTGTTGACCTTACACTGGGATCTCCTGATCTCAATCCTTTACTCTCTAAACAACAGCAATTTGTGCACATTAATAAGATCCTCCTGAATCTTCTCTTGTTTAGGCCAAACAGTTTAATTTTCTGCCTTTTCTCATATGTGAGATAGTCCATTCTGTAATAACCTTACTGGATTTCTGCTGAACTTGCACCCATATATCCATATTGCTCTTGTACTGGGAGCCCAAATCTGTACCAGAACTCCAAGTGTGGCCTCAGTAGTGCTGAGTAGAAGGGAAGGTCCTAAATATCATTTCTAGGTCACTTTTTTATTTCATTTTACCTGATGTACAATATTCTCCAAATGTCTCTAATAACAAAAATCTGGAATAGCAGTACACAAAAATAGCTAAAAATTAAATTATTTTCAGAGAACTGTAGAAACTACTAAATGTTCTGGAACTAGTTACATGCTTTTCATTTTAGATGGCAATTAGTTCTTGCAGCCTAAAGCCCTGTATGATCTTATTCACTTCTTATTTATTTGAAAACAACGTTTCTAAGAGACTGCTACTTTGCTGTGACTTTTAATTGCTCCACTCCTCCAGATCATTTTTGTGTGTGAGTGTGTGTGTGTTTTATTCCTCATAGTATGTGAAACTTTGAGATATCTGATAGTCAAAAATCTGACAACAGTATTTCTCATTTGGTTTGTATATCCTAAATAATAAATGTGAATTAGTATAAGTCACTACACAACACCCACTGACACTTTTCTTGGCTAAACCGTGTGCACAGTTGTTTACATATCTGTATCCAAGGTCAGTCTGTAATGCCCATGTCCGTATACTTGCCAGTGCTTTGCCGTATAGCATAGTCATTTCCAAACATTCAGTATCTGTAGCTTCACTGCTGGATGAATGAGGATCCAGGGAATCTCCTCCTGATAATCTTTCCTAAGAAAGCCTTGAAATTAAAAAAATTCCTATAAAATAGTAAGCGATCAATTATCTCAGCAGCAGGAGATACAAACCCTCCCTAACTCAAGGAAAAAAAATAACAAACCTTCACACAGGCAGGAAATACACAGAAAGTGAGGAGTTATACCAGATTTTTCATCTAACTAAAGTCTGAGAGTAGGACTAATTCAAATGAGCAGACATGAAATCATCAGCTGTTTCCTGTTCCTTGCAAGAGACAAACAATCATGGTCTAATTCCTAGGCCCCCACTGCATACCTCAAAGCAGCTTAATATATATTATGTTCCCAATGTAGTTATAATAGAATCATCTTATTATCAACAATTCCCTTGCATAGTGGCATTGCTGAGCAGCTGTTTCACAGACGAGCCAATTCTTTTAAGAACTGCTCCATCAGCAGCCCAAACCAGACCTACTGGAAGGTTTTGACATGAATTTTAATGAGAAGACAAGTATCTATTCAGTGACATTTTCTCACCAATCCTTTGAATAACTATAGGAAAAGTACAGAAAATAAAATTATTTAAGCTTAATTCATTTGACCCTGATAGAAGAGAGACAGTCTCCTCATTCTCATTTTAAAAAGGATAGAAATCTTGGCAGTTAAAAATGAGAGAATAAGTAAGAATAGCTGTGATGAACTGAAATGGTTATAGATAGCCTTCAGCAGAATGTACGAGGTATGATGCCATGGAAGGAAAATAATTTCAATAGCATAAGAACTGATCTGCACCGATCTATCTCACAGGGGTTATAATTTCCTACCTCTTTCCTTCTTTTATTTATTTATTTATTTATTTCCCCAGTCGAGGGAAAACAGCAATATATGCCCATTAGTGCCTCTTTTATTTCTTTGTCATTACCAGAAGTTGCAGTGTACATTGAAGAATAAAAAGAAAATTTCAAAGGTAACCTACAAAAACAATACCTGCAAGAGTAGATAGCATCACAGAATGAATTCCCCTTTCTCTTCTTGCACAATTTATGGAAGAACTGGGAAGAAAAAATATATCATTACGAATCTTTCCTTGATATGGGAGGTGGCAAAAATGTGTTTTATGAAGTGTCTTTCCAAGAAAATAAGAACTCTTAAATGGGATAAACTTTTGTAGCAAGGTATGTCTACCCAGAATAAATTTGACAGAAAAGAGAAGAAAACAAAGGAGATGTTTAAACTCAGAATATATACAGATTCAGCTGCATGGACAATGCAAACTTTCTGTCCTTTCCCCTTCCACTCTTTCTGTTAAGCCTGCCAGACCAGCTTAGGCCTGCCTCGTGCTTGAAGCTTAAGTTACATTCATGGACTTCTGCAGAGGAGTGTGAAGCCAGCATAACTCTACTTGTACACTGTTACTGTCACAGTGTGCAGGTAAAACATGTACTTTGAGGAGTACATTTTTTCATGCCTTGCTTGCATTGAAAGCGCGTGATTTTCACTTGGTTTTCTTTCCTCTGTTTTTTTGGAAACAGAAAATCAAAAAATTCTGACTTTTCCCCATAGCTATTTGGAATTCAGGAGGCTTCTAAGGAGTGTGGGAACATCAGATAGATACATCATCATCTGCCAGCATTGTGCATCTACCCATACTATTCTAGTGTTGCAGTGTCTGCAATAGAACGTTAAGCTTCGCTTTATGAACACTATGATATCAGGTATTTTGGTTTTTTTAGTTATGGTCGAAGCATTAGTGTTTTGTTTTCTATGCATTACATAATTTAAGTGTAACTTTGCAATATGTTTCCCATTAAATGCTACACTCATTTGGGGACAGATGGGTTTTTTAAAACTCTATAACTGTTAGGCTGCCAAGGAGTTAGCAGGCCATAATTTCTATATGACTCATCCTATGTTTTAACGGTGTAACTTATGCGCTTCTTAAACTACAGGCCTGTATGGAAACTGTTGAATCACAGCCTGAACCACTGTTTGATCACTCGAGGCGAGCACTGAGTCAGCCACAGGGGCACAGGTGAAGGTAATGTACCTGTGTGATTGGAAGGGGTGGAGTCTGGCTCCACCTCTCCCAGACCCCATTTAAGGGCTGACCACCACCAGGGAGGGATCTCTCGTTGGAGATCCCTCCCTGGTGGGGTTATCAGCAAGCCTTGACCATCTTCAAAGGTGAGCCACTCTTTCCTTATTAATTATCTGTATACTATTATCTGTATACTATCTACTTAAGCCCATCTAAAGTATACTATCTTTGTCACTATTTCTTTTGGGTGCTATTTTTGGGGGTTATTTGCCCTACAAGGCCTTATAGTTAAAAGCCTAAAAAGCAATAACATCTGCTGATTTATAGCATGTAATTGTTTGCAAACCTTTGTAGGTCATCTAGTGCAAGTTTCTAAACGTTATAGAGATCTGTGATAAAGGATCCCTTACACTTATTTGACAGGCAACATTTAATTGAATATAGAAGAATCTGGGCCTATCAGGGTTGATAAAAGACTCAGAGGAATCTCTGTTGCATATAAACATTTTAGAGTTTAGTTCTTTAGGATTTGCACTGATATTACAATTTAACATTGTTTTGTATTTTGTGCTAAAATTTGCCTGTAAATCATGCTTATGATCAAAATAAATTATGTTAAGATCAGCTGGAAGATGAGAGGCTGCAAGTCTCTGAATCTTGGAAAGGAAGTGTTGGCCTTGTAGTAAGGACAGTCTCCTGCCAGGGGTGTGAACTGCTATAACCTGATCAGCTGTCATGCTGAAAGGCAATACCGCAGAAACCACTGTCTCCCGCACACTGTTGCAGCCAGCACAAGCAATTTGCAATGGCTTGTTCTCCCTGCTCTTCTGCAGTTTCATGTGCTAAGTGTAGCTCAGCTCATCAGTGGAGCGTGTAATCTTCCATCCAGCTGCATCAGGTTTATGAAGCTACAAGGACAAGCTGCTGCACTGTGCTGGAACATGTGGATGCTTTCCACTTTCACAGTGATCTCATCTGAAACTATGCTGTCCATGTACAGCCAAACCTAAGAAGGCTTTGAAGGGACAAGGATTTAGCATTATTCCTATTAAACACAGAGCAGAATTCTACTTTCTGAATATTAGAAGCCCACAGTGTAGAATACTTCTGTAGTCAATAGGAATTATAGACAAAAGTCACACAGGTCTAAAGTTGACTCAAGTAAGATAAAAATCTCTTCATTAAGAGCTTATTTCTATGTACTGATCAGAGAGGGCATTTGGTTCATACATAGGTACTTATACACTGAAAGTAAACAATTATTCACTTGAATTCCATTCTGATGAATACAGTGATGAAGCATCCAAACACTTTTAAGGCTCTGTGTTTCTCTCTTTTACCAATGTCATACCCTTCCTATGTTCTGTACCATTTTGTGAGGGGGGGAAAAAAAGAGGAATTAAAATATTGAGGCAAGTGAGTACTATGGTGGTGAGCTATTTTATTTTGCTGGTTGAAGAAAAACACTTCTAAATTCATGAGATTCATTCTTCACCAAAGCTTTGAGTATGGTGTGTTTTTAACATTTTACAAGGGAAACTGTTTTTGTAATTTAGTTTCCAAGCCTTAAACATACTAGTCCATAAGTAAAATTACTGACTCATGAGATAATAAAGAACACTGCCTCAAGTCCATGACACTGATGTCAGACATCAGTATTCGGACCATCAGCCATCAGAATCTATTAGCCATCCCTGATTCTTGCTCAGACAGTAGTTGTTCTCCTGACATACTGCAAGGACAAAATCATTCAGTAAGAAATAAACTGTAAATAACAACCAAGCTTGAAAACAGAGGTACTCATACATAGTATCAGCACCCTGGATAATAGAAATTGTAACCTTATCAGCAAGGGTCCCCAGCCCTCATTAAAAGCAGAAATTCTGTTTTTTGAAATGGATGTCTTGACTGTAATACACTGGCATTGTTGTCCTTTTGCTGCCCTTCTCTTGTTAATTCTTTCACTTGTGGTATCATGAGAGCACCAAAAAGCTATTCCCTATATCTGAGTTAGGGAACATCAGTGCACAGCTAAGGGGCTATCCTTGATATTGAATAGCTACACTTGCAGATAAAACGTTAGACATATGTAAAGAAGGAAGGAGGTGAAAACAGCTCATGTCAGTAGTGGAGGCTATTTTCAGTCAATAAAATCTCAGCAAGATCATGGCCAAAAAAAAAAAAAAGCAACAGGAGATAGTCATTGTGTACCAACTTTAGTGAGTGGGTGCAAAGCCATGTGATTTAATTTCTACACAGATAAGAGCAAATTGGCAACACAGTACTTATACCATGCTGAGGAGATTATGTTCTTAAATAATTTTTCCTTTTTCTCACACTGAAGTATTTTCATGGGGGCAAGCAGTTTAAGGAAGGTGCCAGCTTATAAATCCTTAAATAAAAACTGAAACAAGGTTTGGTAGGACCTTGGCGTCATGTCTGGAAGATGAAGTGATCTCTGCTCTCTGTGAACTGGTATCTAAAGTAATAATAAATAAATAAAAATGACTGTATTTCTTCATTACTATTCAAAAACTGAGAACAGTTTAAGAAAATACCATTTCAGTAACTCCACACAGCAAGAAGGAAGACTTGGGGATTAGAAATGTATTTCCACATCAAGACAATGCTATACAGAGTTAGTACTGAATTTCAGTACTTTAAGGTATTTAAAAGGGTTTGAAACGAAAGCTGAAGGTCATTTTCAAGTGAAGAGTCAACTATTCCCATTTAAAAGTGGGAAAATTCTAATAAACTAAAATTTTTGATATTATCTTGTTTATCACACAATGAAATACTATGAATTTGTGAAATGTATCAGCGCTATTAGACATCCATTTCTACTTTTACAGGTGCCTAATATTAACTTCTTTTTCCCTCAGTTTTGTAAGCTAATCTCAGGAAATTAATGTTACCACAAGATCTGACCAATTGTGGAGCTTAAAGGTAAAATCTCTCCTTCTTGTAATGCAGTCAGTGGGAATTGTGATGTTTCAGACAGAGGAAAGGTGTTTGTAAATCAACCAACTGATCTCTGGCGTTACTGCATACCCCAGACCTTACACAGAACTCTTATTTGTCATAATGAAATACCATTTTAGAAGCATCAGAGTGGCATAAAAACAGTTCAGAGATAGAGAAGAAATCGAGAGCTGTGTGATGCTAGTAACAGCTGCCCAAATAGGCTAGCAATGAATAACCAACATCACACACTTGTTTCTATTAAACTGTATTTATTTAGATTTATTCTTGGAATATCATTAATAAATGGGAATCCTCCAACACATTCCTCCTTAACTACACTTTCAGTATTAGCCATCATTTTAACAATACTGATAATTAAGTAATTAGACTCAATTTTATTGGTTTCATTGGTTTAAAGAATTTATTTAGCGGGTATGCAGCTATACTATCTAAATATTAATAAATCCGTGTCTATGTCATACTCTTTAAAATCTGTATAAGTAGATGTATCTTCAAATTCCAACACAGGCATTTAAACAAATTCATATCATCTGAAGGATTTTGTGCAAGCTGGAGTTATCTTACTGCAGTATATTCTTTCAGTATCTCATTGACAGACAACCTTCTTCAGCAAGCTGTGAGGTCACATGCTTAAAGTTAGGGACGTAACAGAGTTCTCTGTAGGATGGGGAACCCTACAGGACAGCTTCTCCATTTAAAAAAAAAAATGAAATGTTAAACATAATTTTCTTCTTTTTTTTTTTTTTTTTAATTGTAAGTAAATTCATATTAAGAGCTTATTTAGCTCTTTTATTGGAAATAACACCACAGCAGATGTTTTAACTTCCGGTCATAGCATCCTTCTCCTTGAATAACTATGAGCATATCTTCATTATTTTTCACACTATCATGCAACTAATGTATAGATGTGATCATTGGAGCAGGACTTGCCTTATTAAATCTGTACAATCTTGTCAAAGTACTTATTTTCCTGCCTAAATAAAGTATGAAAATATTGGAGATCTTAGAAAAATAAAGGAGAAACAGATAACATTTTCAAATGCGCTATGTAATAATGCTTCATATTGAAGGAAGGTATTGCAAGTCTGAGAAATCTGGCTGCACCCAAATTCTATTATTCTCTGATTTTACACAATCCTTTGAAAAGGAAAACAAATGAATAAAACAACAACTGCAATGACAAAAGTCATTGAATGGCTTGGGTTGGAACAGATTTAAAGCCTGTCTATTTGGAACCCCCTGTCATGGGCAGGGGTATATTCACCAGATCAGGCTGCCCAGGGTGCATCAAGCCTGATCTTAAACACCTCCAGGTGTCTACAACTTCTCTGGGCAACCTGCTCCAGTGCCTCGCTCCTCACTGAGTAAAGAATTTGCTTCTAACATCTTACCTAAATCTCCCTTCTTTTAGTTTAAAGCTGTTCTACCTTGTCCTACTATTATCAGACTGTATTAAAAGTCAGTCTTCCTCCTGTTTGTAAGCTCTCTTTAAATACTGAAAGGCTGCAATGAGGTCTCCCTGGAGTCTTCTGCAAGCTGAACAAGCCTGGTTCACCCAGCTTTTCTTCATAGGAGAGTTTCTCCAGCCCTAGATCAAAGTAACAATTGATCAGTTGTAACAGCAGAGCCAGAGAGACAATACTACTCTTGGCAAGATAATAAAATATTTAATTGTTCACAGGGTAGCCTAAAAGCATATGAAGTTTCTGGCATCTTAGATACCTACATTCTCTTCCATAATGAGGTTGTGTTTTTTTTTTGGTTTTTTTTTTTTTTTAGCTGCTCTCTTTCACATGCAGAGAAATCCATGACAGAGTATAAATATAAGAAAGATTCTGTGATAATGTGGTACAACTGAACAAAGTACAATGTGACAATGTAATGAGCCTCACTAAAAATAGAATTTTACTGGTTCAGGTTTCCAGATAATAAAACCAAAACCTAAGTGTGATTAGAATTAGCAAACTCATATGCCTTTACTTAAATTTAAAACCCCATGTGTGAAAAAATAACTCATAACTGTAAGTAGTTGAGTACTAATATGTTTACAAGAGTTTAAGATACTAGTCCACGTTTGTATTGGTACCAAAATAGGAAGCTAAATTTCAAAGATAGACTACTTAAAAAAAAAAATAATTAAAAAAAAAAAAGAGCTAACAATATGCACTTGTAGCTAAAGAGAACAGTGGTAGCCTGAGGTACGTTAGCAAGAGCATTTCCAACATATTGAGGGAGGTGTATCTCCAAATTTCTTCTGCCCTGTTAAGACAGCATCTGTAGTACCATGTCTAGTTCTGGGCTCCTTGATTTAAGAAAGCTAAGAAACTACTGGAGAAAATCCAGAAGAGAGCTGCAGAGATGTTTAGAGGCCTGGAACATCTCCCTTATGAAAAAAGGCTGAGAGATCTAGTACATGTCAACCTAGATAAGAGAAAGCCAAAAGGGGATGGTAATCAATTTAAACAAATATTTTAAGGAAGAGAATGTCGAGAGAGTGGGCCTAGGTTCTTTTCAGTAGTACCTAACAACAGATCAAGGGGTAATGGACACAAACTCAGCAGTATGCTCTAACGTGGCAGACAGGTCAATGTCACACACAGCTGCTTGAAAGGAAACAATTCCAGCGCTGCATTTAAAAAACAGTCAACAACAACAAAACATTCCTGGCTTGGCTAAAATTTCTGAATGTCTTAATCTCTTTAATTGGCATCTCTAATACTACTGTTTATAAACTGACTAAACAGGAAATGTGTTATCATCCAGGCTGGCAATACTGTTATCAATGCTTCATTTTTTTTTTCAGCGCTTTAACCATGTCCAACAAGGCTGCAATCCATATTTAAGTTATAAATAACAGTGATCTGTGAGGCTTTCTACATAATATCTGAAATGAAAATAAATGTTACAGAATGGTGAATAGCACAAGACCAGTGGGCATTTATGGGGAAGATCTGTTTGCAAAAGGAGATATTCCTGAATTACCTATCGATAATACATCTTGTTATTTTCACATGGGTATGAGCAGTGCTGAAAAAGCTCACAAGTTAACATTATGACCAGAGATTATTTCTGGTTTGTTACTTATAAATCCTTTCTTTGAGGCATTATATTTTTATTTATATTTTACATAAAGAGATGATTTTTTTTTTTTTTTAGGTGGTGTACCACCATAGGCATATTGCTAACAGGATAATTTTTTTTCCTGGCTATAGAGTGCTCAGATAAAAGTGCAAAACAAGACATATTATTTATGAGTAAGTTTTTAAAGATAAAAACATTAAAATTTACTTAAAATAATACATTTCCAGATTAAAAAAAAAAAAGTGATTTAAGTGACTTTTGCTATCTACAATTAAAAAAATACTGCCTGAATACTTATTATGAATGAGACATCAGTTTTTCTCAAATGAGACTCACATGGGGGCCTCATTGTTCTTAGGTATTGGTTCTTTTTTTTCCCTTAAATCTCCTTTTGTTACTGTAACCTTACATATCCTTCCATTTGAAATTGCCTTCTTTAATACTATTAAAGTTATGAGTTTAACCATGACCAGCCTTAATTTTAGATGTTGAAGCTTAAGATCAAGGTCACCTTTCTGTGATGATCATGTATACCACCAGCCAGTTTTAAAACAGCTAAAAACTTTTAGCTTGTTAAATTGGAAAAAATAACCATAGGTGGTTTTTTTTGTTTGTTTGTTTGTTTTGTTTTGATAAAATAAAGGGGTTGCTGTTGTTTAACTCAGCAGGTAGCTAAGCATACACAGCCGTTCATTCTCCCTCCTGCAGTGGGATAGGGAAGAGGGTTAGAAAAAGGTAAAACTCATGAGTTGAGATAAAAGCAATCTTTTAGAACAGAAAATGAAGGTAAAATAACAACAGTAATAATAGTAGAATATACCAAGCAAGTGGTCTGCAATGTGACTACTTCCCAAGTAGTGGCTTCCCCTCAACTCCCCAGCTATTTCTTCCCCATTTTATTATTCAACATAAATTCTTACGATATAGGATATCTTTTTCTCCTGTTTGCGTCAGCTGTCCTGGTTCTGTCTCCCAGCTCCTTGCTAGAAGGGTAGCACAAGAAGCTGAAATGCATTTCACTCTGCGTAAGTACTGCTCAGCAATAAAACTGAAACGCTGGTGTGTGATCAACATTCTTATCCTGAAACCGAAACACAACACCGCACTAGTCACTATAAAGAAAGTTATCCCAGCCCAAACTAGAGCAAACAGAAAGGATGATGAGAAATGCAAAAATTCAGCAGTCTAGCCATGTGTGGCAAGTAATTTTTGGGCATAAGGACAAAATAATGTCAAGAATATGACAAACTTAGGAGATCTGGAAGTTTGAAAGTAGCATGAAAATTTAATGCCTAAATGTTTACATTCAGCGGCAACATAAAGACATCGAAGTACTAATGTAGATTTCAAACTCTTAGGGAAGTGCCATACTCTTCTCCTATCAGTGCCTTGACACTTAGCCCATTACAAAGACTTTATCTGACTATGCAGCAAGACTGCACACTATCAAATTCACTAACAGACCATCTATGAATGAGTGCAGCAAGTTTTGCACCAGCTAAGAGGCTTCTTCTCAGCTTTTGTTTGCAAAACATGTGTGAGTTAATTGAGTATCACATTTATATAGTGCTAGGACATTGACCTGAAGTCTCTTAAGGAAATAGATTCAGGTTTCACCTAGATGTGCTGTGCTTTACAATGGAAACAGCTCACGTTTTCTAAGATGATAATGTAATTTGTTCATTAAATAACTGAGGTGAATTATAGTTTTTCTGCACCTGATTCTTTACTATTTGTAAATTACTGAGTAGTTCCTTCTTGGAGTGAAGTTATCTTCTAAATAAAAGTCACATTTCTTTGTTTGCCAACTTATGTTTTGAGTAACTGTGAGCAGTTCAGAGTTTACAGTAAGAAACCTGATTTTTATGACTGTAGGAGAGAGAATAATTTTGTTTTCCTTCCCAAGTGTTTAATGCCATTTCAGAGAGAAATTGGAGAATACTATAGAAATAACAGAAGTTTTTTAGGGAGTCTATAGAGAAAAATAATTCGAGGGCCATATTTCATGTCAATAATCTCGGAGTCATTCTTTCAGAAAGATAGAGACCTTTTATGATGATGTTGTCAATCTATCATATTTAACTGCTTAACATAAAACATGCTTTTGGACTGTCAGGCTTGTATTTATTTATTTATTTATTTATTTTAGGTAAGATATGAAGAAAGGTCGAAAATGGATTAGAAATCAATTGATAAATGAGTTATTCTGAATACTTTGTCCTGCACCATTCACTATAAAAAATTACAGTTCCCTCTAGCCACAAAGAAGGACTTCACACGTATTATTCACAGACGATAAATATGCAAAGGATTGTTTTCCCAGCACCAGCACCACAGGGATAGAAATCATAGAAGTTAAATGAGAATGTAAATCCCACAATCTTAAACCTTTGAACCTGAAGTATACTCATTCATTTTTTTAAGAGGTTTGACCTAGCTAGATTTTTAAAGTTTTTCTCTATGTGACACTCATTTTTTCACTTCATGTATCTTAATTTTACTGCTTATATTTTCTCTTTAACATTTGTAATTACCAATCTTGATTTAATTCAAATTTTGTAATTTCTTTGTGAGCTAAGTAAAGGTTCACATATATAAGATCTACAAAGATGATAAAGGAACTAAGGCACATAAGGGCAATTTTAATTTCTTGGGGCTACTCAGTTCAGGAGCAACAGAAATGCAAACAGAATCACAGAGTTGTAGGAGTTGGAAGGGACCTCTAGAGATCATCTAGACCAACCCCCCTTGCTGAAGCAGGCTTCCTAGACTAGGTTGTACAAGTAGGCATCCAGGTGCATCTTGAAAATCTCCAGGGAAGGAGACCCCAAAACCTCCCTGGGCAGCTTGTTCCAGTGCTCTGTAACCCTCACTGTGAAGAAATTTCTATGCACATTTGTGCGGAACTTCCCATGCATCTGTTTATCACCATTACCCCTTGTCCTTTTACCACACAGAATCATAGAATAAAAGAATCACCAAGATTGGAAGAGACCCACAGGATCACCTGGTCCAACCATCCACTCATCACCAATAGTTCTCACTAAACCATGTCCCTCAGCACAATGTCCAAACGTGCCTTGAACACCTGCAGGGTGAGTGACTCTACCACCTCCCTTGACACCTCCCTCACGTGCTGCTGAGAAGAGTCTGGCCTTATCCCTTTGCTTTCTGTACCTTAGATATGTATAGATGTGGATCAGGTACCGTCTGAGTCTTCTGTTTTCAAGGCCGAACAGACCTAAGTCTCAGCCTGTCCTCATATGAGGGGTGTTCCAGGTCCTTTATCGTCTTTGTAGCCCTCCTCTGGACTCTTTCCAGTAAAAAAAGAGGGCTCCTTTCCATTTGCCTCATCTTAGATAGACCCTCACCTTTCTTTATGTCAGTGCTGTAAAGTTTCTAGAGAAAAGCACGTTTTTTCTTGGTTTTCATTGATCCAAGCTTGTTCTGTAAATTTTATCTTACAAATTATATTTTCCCTTATAGTCACTTTTTGTTTCTTTTTCATACATTCTTTTCTGTTCAGGTTTTTAGTGTAAAAATATCTAGACCTGTACCCAACATGGAGAGAATGTATCATGCTACTATAGAAGGTTCTACTGTTTCACCATTATCAGTTTTTTGCCTTATGAATGAAATTGGTTTTCCCGTGCTGAAACACCATGTTGCACGTTCACATTACATTTATTACCCTCAGGTCTTTTTCCCTAGATATCTCCCTTGAATTTTTTTTTCTCTTTATTTTAAATGCGTTCACTTACGTTTTTCTAAATAGAACCTAGTTGACTACATACCAAGAATTTTTATTTCAGTCACTACTGGTTTTTGTCTTACCTCTGTATTAGAGGTTGCAGAGCCTCTCATTTTGGAAGCATGTACAAATTTAATTAATGGGCTGTTCACTCCTTCTTTCAGGTGATTAATAAATGATTCATTTGAGAAGAACACACATTCTTTATCTGACACAAGCTCTTTCAGATATACTACTAACATAAATAATTGGACTGCTGAAATTCTGCCATACCCTCTCATCATTGATCTTTCAAAACAACAGTGCTCTCATTGTATTAGATTTCTGCTGTGCAGCTTCAAGCCAGTTTCCCATAGCTGAAGTGGATCACTGAACCCCAGATATTTTTAAAATGAAGGCTGCCTTTTTTCTTTGTATCTGCAGCACCCCTGGGTGCTGCACTGCCTATTCAATCTCTAGAACATTAGACAACTACTCATCCTTGGTTTGCTCAATTTTTCTCCAAAATGAACAATAAATTCATTTATTTCAGTAGAACTGGATGGATTTTTCTTAGCTAGTAAATTATCTCCAATTCACCATTGTGTAGTGAGCTAAATATAAATCATTAATATTAAATTTCAGAATATCTCGCAGCACTTCTTAGCTACTTAATTGAACCCTCTGACTATAGGCTCTGTAGGTAGAAACTTCAAATATAATTTCCCTAAGAGATCTTTTCAGTTCCCAAAGATCTTTTACTTACTTTATTTCTATGCAGAACAATAGTTAAAAAAAGGCTTTTCATGTCATAACTAGCAGTGAACAACTGTTGAGCCCAGTGATGCCTATGCAGTTCTCCTCTAAAGTTTATATCTTATTCATAAGGATGCTGCCTTTTAGGCTGGCTACTGAAGATATACTTTCTTTAGGCACATGCATGATTTCCAAAAGCAGCCCATAACTTTCAGAAGAGGAACAAAAGTATCACTTAATAAGACATGCTCTTAGCAAAAATATACTTTATAGCAGATTCTAGCTTTTGTCCTTTCCTCCTTCTTTCTGGTTCTGCTGTGCTATTTGTCCTCCAGGGAAACATTCTGATATCACAGGTGCTGAAAGTGACAGCAATTGCTAAATAGTTGTATGTCTTGAATAACAAGAATAATCTCTGATAGAATTAACTATTTCAGTCAGTGTTTACTGAATGTGATATAAATAGTTGTGATTACTTACACTAAATATCGGTACACTCATATAAAACAAAAACAAGAAGCAAACAACAACCCTGTAGATAACTATTGTATATCCTCAGGATAAAAAGTTAGACAAGAAATTTCATTTCTGCTTTCAGCAGTCCTATAATCAGAAATACTTTGGTAGAAAATATATAAGTAACAAAGAAAAATACCTATATCCTCTGTATTCAACTGACGACAAAATGATAGGATACCTTCAAATTCTATGAGCACACTTAGGTCCATTGTTAGGGATGTAATAAATCTGGGTAAGAACAATGGATTTAAGAAGTAGGGTAGCGTTGCGTGCAAAGTTTATGGAAACCATACTTAGTAACAGAAACCAGAGCGACCGGATCTGATTTCGATAGAACTAGATGTTATCTGAGGAACTGGATGTTATGGGAACCATGAAGGATGGTACCTCTATGAACAATATGTAATCCATTGGGACATTAATCACTATAGCCTTTATGTAAGCTTCCTTTAACCAATCACGTAGCTTAAGATCAAAGAACTGTAAACCTAAGCTTAGCAAGCGAATGTCTATATAAGCAGATGCGTAACCAACAATAAACGAAGCTTCACTCATATTGAGTGTGTGTATGCTTCCCCACGTGACTCTGGGTTAACCTTGGACAAATGCTGCAAACCTAGTTTGCAACAGTCCATTCCTGCCAATTTGAATGTATGGTGTGTGTAATTAGCCTAGAATTTACCTGTACAGCACTGAACTCTGAGCTATCCAGATAAGCTCTCAGAGGACTGACAGAAATCAGGATGTCAGCTTCAGGTTTTTTCTTATTATTTATCTGCAGAAAATACAGAGTTAAATGTTCCTATATTCCTTACACAACTATTGCTTGAAGATAGCTTATTAGAGGAGTGATTGATTTATATTTTGACCTTTACTGTTCAGTAATGATCTGTTTCTCTTTGCCTTTGGAAGAAAAGAAAGTGCACGTCTAACAGAATAGCCCTGCCACAATCTCAAAACTTGTTGTTCTAAATGGAAAGAATGAAGCCTGATATTTGAAAATGCTGCATATGAAATATAGTACTAAGAGTGATGGTATTGACAAAAATACTAATATTAATTTCTGCTAATATACCTTTTATGTGACCTTAGAACATTTCTGAAATGTGTATTGTGTATACTCATATACCCTTGTAAACATAAATAGATGTTGTCATTTAGTCACAGAAAATTGCAGTAAAAAGTGCTTTTAATCAGATGTCTCATAACCTACGTTTAGAACACTTGAATAACTTTGAAAACACTTTCTGTTTAGCGCTCTGTATTTAAGTATTTGGTATTTTATTTGTTTTCATGTTAAGGTTTGTTTCTGGAAAGAAAAGCCAACCCCTATGATTTGGAAGTATTTAAGAACTGAATATTTTTATTATTGCTTGTTAAATTGTAAGTACAGTCTACGCTGCTAATCCCTAGAAACACTGCTCTGGAAAAAAAAAAAAAAAAAAGAAAGAAAGAAAGAACAATCAGCCATGTCCTGAAGTGCAGCAGGTGCTGGTTTTGTCATTTCGACATCAGTTTGGGGTTCAACAGCTTTGCAGGACTGAGATTGTCAGTTTGCAGGTGTTAAAATTAAAAGACTGTGAGGCCAGCTGCATTCAAGCACTATGAGTATTCACGGCAGGCATTCAAGGGCAAATCATGCTTGAAGAACCTGATTGCCTTTCCAACAAAATGACTGGCTATCTGAATGAAAGAGGAGACGTGAAAGTAATATACCTTGACTTTGGTAAGGCTTTTGATGCTGTCTCACACAGTGCTCTCCTTTTGGTAGTCAATGAAACCTGGACAGCCTTATCTGACTGCTGTGTGGGTAGGAAATTGTCTGGACTGTCATGCTCAAAGGGCAGTGATAGGTGACTTGATGCCTGGAGGTCAGTGCTGGGGCCCATATTGTCCAACAGCGTTATTTGTGATCTCTGTGGTAATGCAGAACAGATCCTTTACGAGGCACAAAATTAGGGCTGATGTGAGTAATAACTGAACTTTAGTCCAGAGGTCTATTGAGGGAAATTTGAGTGAGCCTGAAGTCAGTCAACAGGAACCTTGTGAAGTTCAATTAAGAGAAAGGAAACTCTACACTAGTCAATATGCAGACTAGAAAACAATTACCAGAGAAATATCTTTACTGAAGGGTCATAGTGGATGCCAGGCTAAATATAAACACTGGACTTTTTGCCTTATTGTGACAAGCCCATGTACTGTGATATATGAGGAGGACCACAGCCAGTGGAAAGAAATTATAATCCTCCCTCCACAGAGAACTAATTTTTGCACCCACTTCAGCAGGATGTGAAGAGGGTGCAGTAGAAGGTTACAAAAAATTAGGCGCCTATAGTACATGTTACATGGAGAATATGAGAAAGCATTTGATATGTCAGTGAGGAGAAAAAAGGAGAGCACTCTGGAGGCATATGGACACAGAAGTGTTAGCCATGTACAGAAAGGTGGGTGAAATTTTCCCATTTTATCTTGTTTAATCTTCAGTGTTCTGTGCACACTTAGGCCTCTCTGTTCTTGCTTTTCTCGGGTTTGGTTATACAGTTATTCAGGGTCCTTCCTTCCCATCTTTGGTAGTTAAATCTCTTCATCGTGTTCACTTCTGAGCTGCATCCCAGTGTCAGTCATTCCACTAATATTTTAAACACCAGTCTCTCTTTCTGCTATTGAAAATAACTATGTTGGTTGTCATTGTTCCCAGTTCCTGATGTTTCATCTTGTATATGGTAACTGCTGAGTCACAGTCTGAACCTCTGATTGAGTACCTGGAGAAAAGACCCAGTCAGCCCTGGGAGCACAGGTGAAGGCAGTTCTCCTGTGTGACCAGGAGGGGTGGAGCCAGGCTTAACCCCACTTAGACCCCATTTAAGGGCTGACTGCCACATGTGATAACATGTGATGACTGGTTATCACTTCTCTGTGGAGAAGTATAAGCCTTGGAGGTGGGTGAGTACTTTTTCTCTTCTTTTGTAACATCTACTTGATTGTGCTGGTCCTATTGTCATCAAACCATCACACCTTGTTAAATATGGAGGACCTATCATCCTTGTGATACCAGGACTTTTCCATGTAGTTTTGTTCCCTGCATCTTGCAACTTTGAAACTTCTCTTCCCTTGTTCCTACCTCTCTATCTCATTCTTTTTTTTTTTTTTTTTTTTTTTTTTTTTGAAGCAGAATATCAGTGTGGATGACTTCATCTTATCAAACAGTCAACTATACTGATAGTGGAAAGTAAGGAATAACAGGGGCAAATGGTATTTCCTGCTTTATGATAGGTTAGACAAATGTATCTTGTGTGTGTTGTTTTTCTTCTCCATTGGAGTGAAGATTAATCCTCTCTGATGTGTGTCACTGATACTTTAAGTAAGAGGAAATCACCATAGATCAGAGTGATCATAGCCAGAAAGAATTATGTTGCCATTGTCTCACTTTAATAGGAGTTGTTTCTATAGTTCTCTGTTATTCTTTCCATATTCAATTTTCTCTACCAAAAATTGTGTTGGCCTTGGTGTTTCCCCATGTTTTTAATACCTTATTAGCAGGCACAACATATGGGGGTATTGCTTTTATTTTTTCTTTCTTTTTTTTTTCCTGCCTATTGCATGTGTATGGTTCAGAAAGTTTTGAACTCTAAAGCTGTTCTTCAAAAATTAAAACAGCTGAAGTACTGAGCACCTCCCCTTTAGATCTGTTATCACATATTTCAGGCAGCAGAAACAAAGTAGGTGCTTTTGAGTGTTTATTATCTTTCCATTTCTTACGTTATTGTCCTCTGTTCTGTTGAATGCCACCGATGTTCCCCAGTCTGAGAAACATTATGTAGTTACCGGCTGGAACAAAATGCTTCTGCTGCCTTTTAGGTGTAACAACATACAGTCAATGAGTTTTTAATAGCTTTTTATCACAGTTGGACTATAATAATAAATGCACCAAGATTTCAAACGCTTAAATTCTCTTTATATTTGACCCAGGATATAGAGGAATCTAAATGAGAAATGTAACTAGGATATTTTGGTTTACAAAAAAGTAGCCAATACCAAGCAGTATTTGTGGTCTCCTTGAATTTAAGCTTCTCTTAATGTTTTAAAGCACCAAAGTCAATGTTAAGCTAACTTTGTTGTGAAAAATTGTTATTCCCTGGGCCAAACAATCTCCTTCTTATGGCCAAAGCCATTTTCTCACATCCATGTCAACAGCTGTGTTCCATAGTGATCCATATGCCATGGCATCTGTTGGCTTTGTTGGCACAACTTTGCCTATCACGTACAGGATGTGTCTGACCCAACACACTGAATCACAGAATCATCAAGGGGGACCTTCCCACAGAGACTTTCTCATTGTATATTGTTTTGTTGGTTTTTTTTTAACCTGTGCTTGTATCCATCATTGTGATTAGGGGTTTAGGGAAGTTTCTTGATTACTTGTATTCCTTTCACAACAGTTAACATAAAATGTTATTGTAATATTACAATTAAACACAAGCATATGTTATTTTAACTTATTTGATCTTGAAAATCCTTCTTTTATATCTAGAAATTGACCCAGAAGTCCTGTGCCAGCCTTATTGGCTGTGTGGATGTCAAATGGTGCAAGAACCTGACATGTTGGTCTAGTCAAGTTTTTCAAATATATTATAAGCCCAAGAGAATTTAGTTTGATTTGAGGAAAAAACAGCAGTATTTCTGTGATCAGTGGATGAAAGAGAAGGCATAGCAGCTCAAAAGACAGTGGAAAGATTTGATGATTTATCTGTGGAGCAGTTGGGTTTGCTGGGTTGCCTTACAAATGTGTGGCAGGCATAGCAATGCAGGAGTAGACTGACATTTATATTTTGACTTGGTGAGTGTGAAAGTTGGTATACTTTAAGCTGATGTCTGTAGAATAACTATGTGAATACTACAGTGAGGGTATTACAGTGAATCAAAGTCAAGGCTGTCTAGGCCACAGTCAAGAGCTAGATCAGACAGAGAAATTGTGCTCCCTACTGTATTATGAAGGGTGGCAAGGAGACAATTAGGTACTGCTTTTGAGTATACGAGAAAGTAATGATCTCAGAGTCCCAGGCCTTAGAGATCAGGCGGATATATTGCTTACAGCAGCAAGAAATAGCAGTGCGACAGAGGAAAAATAATAATAAGGAAATGATTCGGGTATTCTGAGTCTTCTTTTGCCTGTCAATAAGAAAAATTGTGAAAAAAGAAATCCTCTTGCGAAGGAGAAGATAGGTAGGAAGATAATTCATGCTTGATTGGAGCTGATGTGTTTTTTTTTTCTTCCTGAGAGTTGTTGTAAAAATATTTATTTTCCTACCCTTATTTCAAGAACGCATTTTCACTGAGGTAAAAGTCAGAATCTGCATATAAATGGAAAACCTTCAACACCGTCATGGGAAAATTTCATTTTTTTTGTGCAAGGGTAATGTTATTATATACACTTCTTAATAACAAATGAAGTGTAAAACAGAATATTTTATTTAAATGTAAATTTTGAAAAATGTATGCAGTGGTATCTCTAAGCTCACTTGACATCAGAATGCTAGTACGGGATAATCATTTAAAAAAATCCATCCTTTAGCATCTCTGGTTTTATATTAAAATTTTAATAACTAAAAGTAGTGCAATTGAAGAAATCTTTATTTGTGAAAGGTGATTTGTAGCAAATAGGAATTAGGCATGTTACTCTCAAGTTTGTTTCTGTTGTGTATTGGAGGGAGGGGGGGTGGAACAAGTACTTTCACTTTTCTTATCATATATAATGTTTATCAAGGAAACAGTTTTGATTGTGGCTCCAGCATGGTGCAAAGACTGCTACTCTCACAATCTTCTTCCAATTATATATTACTGAATACTTTGCCTGCTCTGTAAATCTGTTATTGTATACTTATTGTTTTAATTATCTAACTCAATATATTGTTTCCAATTTTTTTCTTCCATTTTTACTTAACAGAGAACTGTTCTGGATGTTTTGGGTTGTCAAATCCAGATGAGGATTCATACAGGAGTCATATAGTAGTAGTGCCCTGCTCCTCTTTCCTTCACAAACCATAACTGAACCTGTTTTTTTGTTGGTTTTTTTTAATCGTGACTTAGTGAAATTAAATTACTTTTTTTAGAATGTTCTTAAGTATGTCACATATTCATTGTGACTTTCACAGCTCTCTTAGCAGTTTCTGTTCCCCGTTTTTAAAATGGGGTAACATTTAGTAACTTTACTAAGATTGGACATACTTAGCTAAATACTGCTGATAAGAGGATACTAAATCTTCTTTCTGATTTTAGTAATTCAGAAGACAAAGATTTGGGTAACTATTGAGGCTGGAGTTGTTAAAATCTGACATTTTTTAATCTGTAAACAGTAACAGAACACTTGTGAATAATTGTGTATGAACAGACTAGGACTGAAATAAAAAAAAACAAAGCAACCTGTAGCAATACAAAATTATAAAATACAACAGTGTTGTAAAATAACAAAAACAGCAGCAGCCTTTCAGAGGAATTAGTGTTCATGCCATTACAGCTTTCTCACTTTGTTTATTGTGCAGTGACCTGTGACATTCCACTCTCTTCAAGTCTTCATCTATCTGCAGTATTGAAATCAGTTGTATATCCAGACTGACTAATTCAAATCCTTTGAATATAAAAATCAATACATCACCATGTCAATCATCCAACCTTTCAAGCAGAGGCACCTTTTATTTAGGAAACAGAGCTTTCTGCTTCAGTTTTGAGAGACTTGGAACCTGATAGTATCCTCCAGTTCTTTACTACTCAAAAGTAGAAGGATCAGCATCTCTCTCCATTAGGCATCTGAGAATTTCCTGTCTCTGCAGTCCTTGTGAAAGGAACACTTTAACAAATGGTGTAGAAGGGGGTCTTAAAAAAAACACAACAAAATGCGCAAGAAAAAATGGTTAAACAAACACATTACTTGACACGATAATGAATGTTATATGAGAAGTTATCTTACTAGAAATCTTCTGGAGAACTGCTTTAATATATTAGTACTGCTTGGATTTTTTTTTTTTCTCCTTCCTTTAAAAACATAAATGAGTGTTTGTACCAAGTAAGAAATGAATAGCAGTATTTACCTGAATACCATTTTCAAAAATTAAGTAGGCTTGGCATATTGTATTTCATTTTGTAGTACGAGGAGCAGGCAGAAATAAAAACATATACAATAAACATTGTATGAATTAGCAATAATGTCTCTGGGTTTAAGTTGGACCCAGATTTTCAATGAAAGGACAAGCATTTTGTGCTCAACAGGAGTGCTTCCTTGGACTGCAGAGAGCTTTAATTTTACATCTTGCAGCACTGATTTGAAGATACAACATTAGGGAGACCTGTACTTAGAAGAAATACTTTCCACAGGATTTGCTTTCAGTTCATTAGGATAATGAAGATTAACCTTTTTGCAATTGTAACGTGGCAAGTGAATCAGTGTTAAAAAAGTTCTTGAATTCCAAGCTTTGAAAACTATTTAGTGAGCTTGTTATAACTTACCAACACTAGTATTATTGCAAATCCAAATAAACACCCTGGTGATTACAGATTACAGTCACAAATCCAGAAGATACAACACAATATACTTTTCTTAGCTAAATTAATTATTTCAGTTCTGGGAGACTCAATAGTAAGAACTGAACCACCAGCTGGCAAATATGTACAGTCAAAACATTTAACAGCAGGTTTTTACATTAGTAACAGCTAGAATCCATTTCACAGAAAACAGCAGAGAATAAATGATTCTCATTTTAAGAGTCCTTAAGGCTAAAGTGCTTTATTCTCCTTAAATGTTCTGACTAACTAGCTCCGCATGATGTCATCAAGATTAATTTTACGTGGGTAGTTTCTGCTGCAGAGGTACAGTAGAAATGTGTACAAGTCTATGAGAAGTAAAGGTGATGGAACAGAGTGATGCATATAAAACAAAATTGTCCAATTTCATAAGCAGACTTCACATGATTTGCTTCTGTGTGTGAAGGTGTTTCTTTTTATTTTTTTCTACTTGCTAATACTGTGATTATAATCTCAGGTTATATAATAAGATACC
The DNA here is from genome assembly GCA_023055505.1 of Callipepla californica brunnescens. NCBI lineage: Eukaryota > Metazoa > Chordata > Aves > Galliformes > Odontophoridae > Callipepla > Callipepla californica. The sequence goes on along the minus strand of JALIRH010000001.1, from coordinate 90,951,908 downwards.
TCCTTGCTTGTAGAAGTTTTCTGTTCCATAAATTAACACAGAGGCTTGAAATTGTTTTAGAATGATTTGCAAAGAAGTGGTGTCAATGCTTTTCTAGAAGGCATGCAAAAAATAAAAATAAAAATAAAAAAAGCAGTATGTCTAGAAATGTCAAACATTAGTTTGGCATACAGCTGGGACATCAGTGAGATAAGGTAGAGTATTATTTTTTAATGTTGGTTTTGTTTTCTAGAAAACTTCTTTTATCGTCTTGTTTGGAGGAAGCTAAACTAGTTGTTGCAAAGCATCTTGTTCAACACCAACTGTGTGAACTTCCATTACAAGTCGAAGGAGTCACAAATCAGTTTTATAAGCATCTCTTCCTAGAATAATTGAGAGCACCCAGAATAACTGAAATAACTCTATCAGAGTTCGTGGCACGACACAAGTTCTGTTACAGACGTTGAGTCTGCTGTATTTATTTTTTTTTTTAAAGAACTCTGATCTAGCCTTGTTGCAATCATGAATCTGTGTACTAATTGCAATGGAAAGATATGACACAGTACAGTTTGGAGATTTATGTTCTTCTAATCTGATATTTTGAAGCTAGATATTAGAGTAATGCATTTAAAATGGCAGGAGATGCCTGTGTTTAAATGACTGAACTTGCAATCTGGCCAAAATTGTCAGTGGAAGCTGGCATTTCTTCAGCTATCTGGTAGGATAAACTGGGTATTTTTCCAAATCCACTGAGCTCATTCATTTGCCTAAACACAGTTGTCTAAATACAGAAACAAAGGTTCTTTGTGTCAAATTCTATGTGAGGTGTCCAGAATATCCAAGACATTCTAGATTATTTCAATGGCATTATTATTATTATTTATTTTGCAAACAGGTTTTCAGCATTCAGATTGAAACTCATCAGCTTCTTAAGTCTTCAATATAACAAGAGGCCTTCAGTTTATTAGAATAGTTCTCACATATTCTGAGATGATTGAAATTAGACACAAAATTTGACACTTGCCATAGGGGCATCTCTATTTCTGTTTTTCCAGTCTGAAGCCAATGCTTGATGTGGACACAAAGAGATGTCCTAACCTGGGAACATAATGCAGGACTTGATGCTCTCTAAAATTCAGCATAGTAAGGAAAGTAGAACGTTCCTCAGGGCACCTGAGTATAAGTATTAAATAGGTGTTTTCTCTCTCCATGTTATATGGATAACTAAAGTTAGGATGGGTGGAAGTTAGCTGTCTCTCTATACTACTCCATATTCCCTGGATTATCTGCTGGTAGGTAAACCTCATCTACGGTGGAGCTAAGCTTTCTGTCATCGCAGCTGGCAGCCAGGAATAGGATTTTGAGGCATCTAAGGGAGCTCTAGACACTTTATCAGACATGATATTTTCTTGTATGGGGAAATTTAAGAAACTCATCAGAGTTCTAGGGTGCAAAACAATTATTTGCTGTCTAATACAGGCAACATGTAGCTGGCAGTGATGAGCTACTAGATTAAACACCTGTATAATCCTGCAGTGAGAAACCAAGAAAATCTGAGCTGGTAACCATTCAACAGTCTGATAGGGAACAGGTTGATCCTCAATACTGATAGATTTCCATTTCCTTTTTTTTTTTTTTTTTTTTTTTCCTTTGCTTTTATACTTCCCTGTTTCAGTATTTTAATTCTTGAATCTTTGTTTTGATAAACAATTGCTCAATTATCCCAGTGTTTAGATTCCTTATAATGAATGATGTAGGTAACAGGCTTTCTCACACTCCTGCAAGAATTTCCTTTGTAGGACTAAGCCAGGATCATTCACCCACTGCACCAAACTGGGCTTGGTTCAAGAAAGCAGTGTGCCTGGGCTGAGGGCTACAGAACTAAGCATGAGATGTCCAGAAGACTAATTTTAGGAGGTAGAGTAGGTAGATGAAGGACAGGGAAAATGCAGAATGTGCCTGAAATAATGCATAGTGTGGGCAATCATTCCTTCACATGCTAGCTCCCAGATGAGTAAGCACAATCCTAGTGAAGTCACTAGAATTTTGTCCAGCCTAAATCAATTTGAAAACCTTTTGAATTATTTCTAGGAATCTTAATAATACGATACATTGATGAATTCAAAGGTGATAGGGTTTACTGAAAATAAATGCAAGAATATTTTCTCTGAAGAACATTACATCATAGAATCATTATGCTTGGAAAAGAACTACAAGATCATCCAGTCAAATTGTTCACCCATCACCGACAGTTCTCACTAAACTGTGTTCCTCAACACAGAGTCTAAACAGTCCTTTAATACCTCTAAGGTTGATGACTAGATCACCTCACTGGGTGGCCCATTCCAGTGTTTGACCACTCTTTTGGAGAGGAATTATTTCTTAACATTCAGTCTGAATCTTTCTTGGTACATTCTCTTCAGTCCTATCAGTAGTTACACAAGAGAAGAGGCCAACCCTCAGCTCACCACAACCTCCCTTCAGGTAGTTATAGAGAGCAATAAGGTCTCCCCTGAGCCTCCTCTTCTCCGGACTGAATAATACCAGCTCCCTCAAAGTCTGCCCTCCTGAAGTCCAAGGTAGTATTTTTGCTACGGGTTTGTCCATCCTCCTGTCTCCACCAAGAATTGAGAACTGTGCCATTTCATGTTTACTGTGTCCAAGACAGCCCCCAATCTCCACATCTCCTACCTGACCTTCTCTGATTATGATGGCTGGTCTAGTGGGATAGATCCCCTGGTGGGCTTTCTCAGCAGCTGCAGAAAGAAGTTATCTTCCATGTGTTCCATATATCTTCCATATCATTTAAAACCAAGTTATAGACTGCGCCTTGAGCTCTTTGTTCAGTTTTGGACCCCTCACTACAAGAAAAACATTGGAGCATGTTCAGAGAAGGGCAACAAAGCTGGCAAGGGGTCTGGAGCACAAGTCTCATGAGGAGTAGCTGAGGGAATTGGGATTGTTTTTAATATATTCATCATATAATAGTGTTCCACATAGCCCACATCCCTCTAACTGGCCATGTAATATCTAAACAGCACAGGGTTCCCAGAGGCTGTGGGGTCTCCTTCCTGGAGCTCTCCAGAAGCTGCCTGGCCATGGGCCTCGACACACTGCTCTGTGTGGCACTGCTGGAGCAGGGGCTGGGACACAGAGAGCCCCACTCCCTGAACCAGTGATTCCATGAAAGAAAATAATTAGATTAAAGGAAGTGCAGTGATACTTCAATGTTGGGTATTTGTACAGCTAAGAATTAAAAAAAAAATTGATTGTCATTGGTAAGTCAGTACGTGTATGAGAATCAGCAGAGCACCTGTTGCTTTTAACTAGTGCTATCTATGCTATCATTTCTTAACTCGGAGTGTATGTGTAGGTTCAACTTAAGTACTTTGTGAAGTGGCTGTGAGAATATTATTGTGAATAACATAAAATAATTGTGTGATTTATTTTCCAAGGGTAATAAATATACATGAAAAACTTATTTCTGACATTGCTGAAACAGCCTGTCATTTGAGAAAATAGTCTAATACCTGAAAAGTTTTCAGAAGGCCTTGTAAGTCTTTGTCAGATGTAGACACCTAATGTAGTATAAAATACTCACATCCTGAGGAGAAGAGAGATTTTATGAGACAACTTTAAATTTAAAATGCTATTTTATCTCAATGAGAAACTTTTCTTATCCACTTGTTCACAAAAATGTTCTCTGATTGTGAAAGGAAAAAAAGCATACCTGTAAGAGATCTTAAATTATACACTGAAAAATATATCTCTAAACAGTTGGCAGTATGCAGTCACCTAATGAACTTTCAGTACCGAAAAAACAAGTTTGAGTTTCATCATCATTTTCAATTCACTCAAGAAACTTAGGAAAAGCTGTTGTATTGATAATAATAAAAACACCATAGCATCATTTTGTAATACAATTTCCATTTTTTTACAGTTTTTTGTATAGCCGGGATTTTTGTCCCTTTTATTTAAGTGGAATAGCTGTTACTGAGTCAGAACTAGCAGTCAGAACCCAAACTAGGTCCCTTCCGTCACACTGCAAAATATAAGTATGAAAGAATTCTCTTTCATCTTGTGATTTAAATTCTTGTGAGAAAAGTTCCATGGAAGCAAGAAATAAATGTACTTCCACAGAAGTACAAAATAGGTACATTTAACTTTGAATGGCATGCAGGAAAAGCGCTTTTCAGTGTGTCTTTCAATTCATGCCAATTTGCATTAGAAAAGTGTGTAAGTATTTAACATATTTAAATAAAGTCTTTGAAGGGAGTTTTTATATTCTGCATAAAAGATAGGTATACAGCAGTATTTACTGATTTTTTTAAAGCTCTGAATGTTAGAGAATATCTTTCAGGAAGAAAACCTATTTCTTCAAAAACACGCCTGAAGGTTTTTTATGTGGATACTCTATGTACTATCTCAAATGTTGAGTTGGAACTGATAATTTACAGAAACAATCAAACAGTATAAAAGGGGTTTTTCTTTGTTGTTGTTTTGTTTTTTATTTTTAAAAAGGCCTGTGCATGTAGTCTTGTCAAACACAACTTCAGTAGCGTTTGGCATTATATTTTCAGCTATGAAAATGTTGCTGAGAAATCCGAAGTTCTGTAAATTTTAGAACTAAATGATTCTTAATTTGCAAACTTGTTGAAAGAGTCTGAGATACCAAGTTGACTTTCAGAAAGATGACTAGCAGAACTGGAAATATCTGTTACGGAATCCACTTCAAATCTAAATACTGTTTTGAAGAATGGCTTGCACAGCATGAGCTCATGATATACACATGTTTGATTGTATCCTGTTGACCCTATTTTGATGGGACATTAACTTCCATTAGGCAGTTCACTTGTATTTCACCTGATATGTCAGCCACAGTCTATAGTAAAGACTCCAGGCTTCACAGAGTATTTCAGATAATATAGCCAAGATTTGCTAGGAGATCAAGACCAAGTATTTGCTCAAAAGCACACAGCAGAATGGTTTTAGTGTAAATAAAGTTGTGCAAGGAAGCATGAAATTGAGAGAGTTCTCGAAGCCTCTGGGAATGAAGGGAGCTAGTGCTTCTGCTACATTTGACACACTTGGTTGGGTGATTTGTCTTTAAAATAGGGTGAAATAAGATAAGAAATCAAGAAATGTCCATTATGCAGACCCTTTTACTTAGAAGGTTATAATGCTGAGAGCCGGTAAAATGCATGGGTGAGGGAGAAACTGTCAAAAAAATGTTATGGTGATGTGAAGTGAGTTTACTGAAAACTTTACCACAATTTGGTTTTAGTGATCTTTTTTTACTTGTCCTGAAGAAAATAAAAACTATTCACTGTCATTACTAGCAGAAGTCTTCATTAATATCTGTGCTATATTGCTTTAATTCTTCAAGGCAGTTCAAAAGTAGTACTTATCAATTTTTTTCTCAGAATTTAAATGTTTACCTCTGCAGCCCATTCTAATTGTGCAACAAAATTAATTAACACATTTTCTGAATTTTCTGAAAGAAGGCATTATAGAGCATCTGTAAAAAATGAATCTTTGTAAAGTAGTACAAGGTAAGAAATGTGGGGTTGTGCTTGGAGGGAGCTCATACAGCTGTAGATTTATTTTTCATAGATACTTACAGTGAAATCTTAACAGTCTGTGCAGAATAGATAATTTGTGATAAACAGGATTTTTGAGGCTCTATTTCTTGCATTGAGTAAGCCAACTTTGTATTCTTAAAGTACTTTGTTCGAAAGTGCAAGACAGAGAAGAAACTGATTTATTTGTTGATCTTCTGTATGGATTTTCTGTTTTTATTTTTGAGCCTTTTGCTTCTCAAAATCTAGTTGTCCATGATTTTGAGTGTTCTTTTTTTTTCATATCTGACATTGCGCTGGTGTTAAAGGCTTAATTAAAGTGCCTACATGTAGTCAATGATATGAAATGCCGTAGGATACTGCTTATGATCTCCACCTATCACTTCAGAAAAGCAAAGGCTGTGATATATCCCATACATCCCAAATAGCACCTGAATTGAAACCAAAGTTATTTTACATTTTTGGAGGAAGATCTCATTGCTTATATATAGATGCTTGATGTTGTTCAAGAGAGTGAGTGGTACTGTAGAGCAACTTGAATATAACTTAATATCAACAGTTTACAGGTTGGTTCAACCTGGTTGTAGTGGGAGACCCCCGAGGAAGGGGGAAAGAGAAAAAGGAAAAGGTAGAGGTGCCTAAGAACATAACAGTGGCAATGATCTGAGCCAAATAGCACAATGTAATTGGAATTGAAGCTAATAAATCAAATAAAATGAGAGAGTGTCGAATAAACCAAAGGTGTTGTGCTAAACACTGAAGGTGAGATGGCTTGTGAGCACCTGCTGCTGGGTCAGTCCAAAAGGGAAGAGCCTGTATCTTGTGACACACAAACAGTTTTATCTTTCCCTCTGAGTGAGAAAACGGAAAAATGCAAAGTAACGTAAAGTCCTCTGGGGTACGTAGTTCTTCTTCTCTTTTGAGACAGGTATACCCCGAGCGATCAGTGATCCATGGAGCTGGAGCATTAACTCTTTAGCTCCCACTGCACTACATGATGTTATGATGTGGAATGCCAATAACAAAAATCATAAAACTATGGCACTTAAAAACTATGTTTGGGAAACAGTATGGTTTGGACAGAACTCAGTTTCAAATTAAGGTACTAAAATCTAGATCTATATCATACAGGTACTTACAAGTGTCTGAATTGCTATCAAACTCAAGAGCGATTTACTCAGTACAGTGCAAACTAACAAATTTTTTGTTGTTGTCTATTTAAATGTCCATGCTTATCATCTCAGAACGCAGTAAACACTCTGTTCAGATGATCAAACCATGATCAGGGATTAGATTTCAAGGATACCCTGACAGTGTTGGCCAAGTACACCTCCTGACTGCCTGCACATGCGTGTTTTGTGTTACTTGTTCCACTGTGGGCTTTCTGAAACATTTTTCCAGAACTGTCAGATATCAGATAGCATTTATGCAACTTCTGAAGTAGCAGCTGAAGGGCCAACAGGATACCCTAGAGAATTTCCAATCTTGCTAGATACTATGTACAAGAAAATGAGTTCAGTAAAATTTATATCCCTGCTGAAGGCAGTGAGAACCAAAGCACATACAGAAATGTGGAGATCTTTAGCTGAAATTTGAACCTCATCCTTGTGTGTTTGTTGTTGTTATTGTTGTTTTTTCTCCTTAATGCAATTGTCTGTGATGTTTGATATGTCTATGATATTCTACCTGTTCTTTATCTGTGAGCCCCGAATCTCTTGATTGATCTTCTATCACATCAACTGACGTCATGCCAATGCCTTGGATAAAATAGCGTATGCCAAAAAGCTGTAGACATTTGAGGTTAGGTAACTGTTTGAAATGCTTAGTATTTATGTCAATGATAACATCTCAACAGCTTCAAAAACTTAAAGTAACCCTGCACTGAGGTGTAATGGCAACTAATTCGTAAGTGGATGATCAGAGCATTTGGAAACAGGAAAAAATCTGTCTTATCTCTGCACATAAAAAATAATTAACATGATTTTTAAAGCATTATCCTTCCAATAAATTACTTAAATCAGCCATCCACTAAGTAGAATTTAGTGGAGATTATGTATTTTCCCACCAACTGAGGTTTTGAATGCTGTTCAATGCCTGTAGCATTTCCTATCAAATTGATTAACGGAAGTCTTGCATCTCCTCTGGGAACATATGGAAAATGAGCTATGACTTAATTACTAGATATTGAATTTAAGGGTATGGATACTACTAAGTTTTTCAGACAAGAAGGAACAATTATTTATTTTTCTCTCAGTGTAAATCAGTCTTCATAGTAGCATAATCAGTGGTAAGGTGTCAACTAGCCACTAACTCTTTTCTGCTATTTACAGAGAGTAAAAAAAATGGCAAGGAGTTATATTTGACTTTAACAGGTGAAGTACAGTTAGGGTTTTATGAACAGAGACAATACAAAACCACAACAGTATGTAGAATAATTGATTACTGTATAAGGACGTTGCTCTGTTATGGTTCAGAGCTGTATTCCCTTTAATTCACAAATATTTGCTACCATAAAGAAATCCATTTAGTGTTGTCTAATATTTGGTCATTAATTCTAAGTCTGGTCAGTCTTTCCCTCTTATGCTTTGTGAAGCTCTTAATCACAGTTTGCCTAGTAAGCCAGCCAGACCTGTCCCATCGCTGGTCCACACTATTTAGAAGAGTAGTTTCATTACATACTGCTTCTGGAATATTTTTATAACCTGTTTATTATTCATTATTTCAAGTTTCTGACTATTTCACTACAATTATCCTGGCACTAAGTAACTTAGATTCCTGACAGATTCAGTTACCTTTGCCATAATTTGTTGGTTTTGATTGATTTGCTAAGTGTTTCGCATAACTCTTTGCCTGTTTCATTTCTTTGAGTCTGCTGTGTTCTTCTGGACTAGCTCTATTGTAACAGTTTGATTTCTTTATCCTTATTATGCTTTGTCCTTAGGTTTCTGGCACTCACCATCTACCTTGGTGGAAAAGCTTGGAAAAGAAGTTTTAACTTCTTTCATTGTATAAATATGATGCTGTTATGTGTGTCTGCCTGTATATATGTTACTTGAGATTCTGATTGACTTAATAATACGAAATAGATTTGAACAAAAAGTTACTTGGGTTGTATTTTCATCTTCAGACAGAAGTATAATTTTTATAATTAGACCAGAACTCATATTCGCCATTACTAATAGTAAAATTATGGTTCTACAAAGGAGGAAAAATATGCTTTATTTGCCTACTGAGGAACTAAAATAAATTCACAGTGTTTGGCTCTGATCTGACTGTCATTTTCTTTATTATAATTATCATTTTGTTGGTTGGTTGATTTGATTTTTTTGCTTTCTCTCCCTTAAGTTGGCTCTGTTTAATACTGAATTAATGTGCCATCTCTCCCTCGGTCCTAATTTCTGCATCAAAAGTTTTGCTTCTAATGTCATACACTATTGTGTTTCCAAACTGCTGCTATTCTGGGTGATGTGAGTTGATGCCATGTGTGAAGGACTTGGATCAAAGTAGAATTTTATTTATACTTACTTCTCACAGAATTAAAACAGCAACAAAAGCCTAAGAAATTGGTAAAGGGACAGATGAAATTTTTTTAAAGAGATGCACCCTGAATTCTTCTCAAGGTATAGAGACACAGATGGCTGTGAACTGATCTTTTTTGAATTTGTTAAAATAAAATGACAGATGTACCTTAGAAATTGAAGACAGGTGTTGCAGAGAGAAAGTTATTACTTTGTGTCTGACTTTGTTTGTAGACAGCTGGTGATACATCTCTTTTTCCAATTTTATTTTTATAATGGGAATTCAGGCATTTTATTTGTTCTCATCTTATATGTCACTTTCAAAACATAGTTAAGTGGTTTTAATATTGACTACCAACTGCAATAAATAAAGACTTGTTTTTCAGAGTTGCCAAGTATCCACAACTTCCAGTGATTTTTGTATGTGTTTTCAAATTGAGGTTCTCAATCAAAAATAATAAAATGGAAATATTTCAAATATTTTTCTGTATTTGCACCTGAGTCCAAGTTACCCAACATAAGAATAGTTGGCATAATGATTACATATTTTGCAAAGGTTATGATTTTGAGTACATCACAACACTGAAAATTACACTTCTGTGCATTGTACTGCATGACATACTTTTAATTCCCATTCACTAGTAACACTGAACAGAGTTAACTGTGGAGTTATACTTTATATTATTAAATCAATGCAGGAACGTTCTGTGGGCCCATGTACCCATCCCAAGTCATCACATTTTACAAATCAGAAGAAAAGTTAGGGTCTTGTAATAGACTGACAAACTGAAGGCAAACTGGACAGTAAAACACATTTTCTGTGGAAACTAAAAATTGAAAGGAGAAAAATTAGCTATCAGAAACAGTAATGTTTAGTTTCATTCTGTTAATCAGCAAAGCAGTTTAAGAGGAAAGAGTGGTTGGCAATTGGTGAAAGAAGGAGATATTAATAAAGCAGAGGTGAAAGTCTATGATACATTCAGAGATAGTTGGCAGAGTGTCACAGGGAAAAAAATGAAATGTGCAATATCTTTATTCAGTCCATAACTTTTACTGTCCAGTATAATAATGGGATTTAGTTTCCAGGCTCATCTGTTGAAGGTATTTTATAGGTCTCACTTGAGTCTCAGGAAAGAGAGTGATGAACTGTTCAGTGAAAAATTGTTTCCTTCAACAACTGGATTTTTCTGTCCTCTGCCAATTGTTTGCCCATTCTGAAATGCAGCATTTACTTGGTTTAAACTGTATGGCTTCTATAAGGATATTCAGTGCAGTGACTGAAACGTTTCACGTTACCTGAGGTGAATGTCTGTAGGGCATACAGATTTGATGACTCAGTTGTTCAAGCAATTAAGTGTGGTAGCTTAGGATACAAACTGAAAAGCCTTACTCTTTTTACTCTGCAACGATTTCATGTTACTGATGTCTGTTAATTTTAGGGGAGTCTCCCTCTGAATGTGTTAGGTGAAGTTAGAGGATTCTTTGTCAGTTAGGTAAAAGCACAGTGCCAATATATGTTCTCTACTTTTTGTATAGATTGCAACAGTATAGGGATTTTTTAAATAGATTTCAGAGTAGAATTATATGTAACACTGAGAGTGATCATTTAAGCAAGGCTGCAAGGTCTTTTTTGGAGAGGCAGGGATCAGTAGTCTAACAAGGATACATATAATTCATGAATAATTTGCATATGTTCTAATATATGTCCTGTTTTGCCAGAGGAGTGTTGAGTGGAGATCATCTTTCAGTTATTAGGCATCCATTCTCCTTTTGTCAAATGCATTTTTGGTTTGAGAACCTAACTCAGTGCCACTTGTACTTTAGTTTATCTGTGTGTTTTGCTGATCCTGTATGTTAATAATTCTCCAAGACATACTAACATTCAAATAGAGATTCAGTTAAAAAAAAAAATGCTGTCAAACATCCTAGCAATAGCAATGAAAAATGTCACAATGAATACTTAACTTGGAACACCTTAAAATTAAGGCATCTTAAATAATCATTACTCCTTGAAACACAACTAATATATTCATCATTAATTTACAAAGGTTTCTTTAAAGAATATGTATATTAACACTGTGTGATCCTTCTTTAATGTTTTCAATTTGCTTACACATCATCCTTCATTAGAACTCAACATCACTTGTACAGAAAAGTTTCTTTCTGTGTTTTTGTGAAATCCTAAAAAAAAAAATAAGTAAAAAAGAAATACTCCAACAGATATAACTGTGATAATAATGCTACCAGATCTGGATTTTTTTTTTTTTTTGTAAATAGTACTGGAAATTAGTGGTTGTTTTGATTATTCACTGGGATAAGTAGAATTTTTTGAGGCAATAGTAATGTAATGCCTATATTCATAAATCCCAATAGTCATAAAAGCTCCAGGAATCTATCTTCATATTTCTACCTATAGTACATATAGTACATGGTTCTAATAAATTCTAGGATGATGAGGGCTTTATCAGATAACTACAAAGTTTGAATTGATGATACCCTGGTCTAGGGAGCCTGCTTCAACCAGGGGATTGGACTGGATGATTTCTAGAGGTCTCTTACAACCCCTACAATTCTGTGATTCTGTGATATATTGTTGTTATCCAAAATGTCTACATCTTAATAATAAGTATATGGTTTATGATTTCTTCTTTTTGTTTGATTGTATTTTTCAATCCTAGTTCATATTCTTCAAGCTAGGAATAATATTTCCATCTGGGACTATAGACAAATGTTTGTTTTTTAATGTTCTATTCGTTATTCCGAATATTGCTGATTAGTTCTACTTTTTCAAGTGATTTTTTTGTTTGTTTTACCTTCTGGAAGGTCTATAAGTGAACAGAGTGAAACAGAAGTCTCATTGTACATAGGTTTCAAAACTACACTATATTATCCTACATGGGCAGTTGTAGCCTAGATCTGCTTCACACTTGCTGTCATTGGCCATGTTTTATAAAGAATTTAAATGTATTAGTGAGTATATTAGTTCCAAAAGCATGGCTAGTTGTTTATAAATAAACAGAAAAAAAAAAGAAAGAAAAAAAAGCAAACTCATTTGATCTCTAAAATGATCAAGATTAATTATTCAGTATGACAAACATACTACTAGTAGGGACATAGGGAAAGAGCCAATGAAATTTTCAAAAGTAAAGAATTTTTTTCCTGCTAGCTACAAGAAACATGCTAGTAGGATATAGTGAAGTGCGTGCACAGTAGCCAAGAATCAGGATATTTCAGCCTCAAGATTTCTTTCAACGGTTACAGTGGTGATAAACTCCTATTCTAGATATTTGAAGCACTAATTGTAATAAGCTTTTAACTGAGGTAGATAAATGGCTAGGGAAAAAGCACATTTGCAAAAGAAAAAAAAAAAGCATCTTTTTTGTTTGAGTTTGTTCACTGTTTTCATACACATATCTGTGATGGACAAGCAAAATTTTTGGAAGTTGAATTGCAACTCAACAGCACCAATATGGTCATTCTTTTCCCAGGAAATCTTTGCTAATTGTAGTGGCATAACAGTACAAGTTTCTCCTCATGTAATATATATGTATACAATATAAGTTTCTCCTTATGTATTTTGGCACAAGAGTAACTTTAATGTTGCATCCTTGCCTGATGAATAGATTCCTTTATTGCAATAGAGTCCACCATTTTGGGATTATGACAGTATAAGTGCAATCTATAGCTTGTTTTATATGCCTGAAGCTTTCCTGTCTTTATAAGTCCCTCAGATTCTTTATTAGTTGAAGCCCTCCTCATACTGCAGCTTCAGGACTTCAAAGAAGGCCAGTTCATTTCCCCTGATCATAAGTCCTCTAGAGTTACTAGAAGCCCACTGGCTTTAGTGAAGTGCCTGATTTGTCCTCAATTTCAGGTTTCTGTCTAATGAAATTAGAACAATCAATAATCTACCATTTTTGCAAGTGCAGTGATTGTTGACATACTCAACTTCATTTTAAGGATAGAGATTTGGTGGAGAGATATGAGAAAAACAGATGTATTTACTCATGTGTTGATAAGAGAAAGTGATTCATAAATTGTGTTCTTTGCCTTCTTTTAGTCTGTGGAGTTTAAAGATTATTTTGGAGAAAAATATGTTTTTCACCCACAATTTTCAAAGGCTTTTCTTTTCTTTTCTTTTCTTTTTTCTTTTTTTTTCTCTTTTTTTTTTTTTTTTTTAACATTTTTCTTCTTCAGCTCTGTTATGCAGAGCCAAATTCTTTTTTTCTGGTCCCTTCATATTTCATTACTTCTGACAGAGTGCGCCTCAGGAGACTCTGCATCACTCTAGGTAATTTCATCAGTGTCGAAATGGATGTTAGCCAGTGGCCTTGACACTGCAAGTTAGTCTTTTATGAAAGATTTAAACAGACAACAATAAGGCGTAGGGTAGTATCTTTAGACTAGGCTGGGGAGAACTCAAGTGTCAGAAACATACAGCATTCTCTTTAGTGTTTTTCAAATTTTCTTGAAGGTTTTACGTTTGCAACAAGACACATACTTTGAAAAATCAAAGCAGTACTGCTAACTTCCAACAAGTTTTCAGATTTACATTTCAGAATCTCTCTTTATCTCCTCTTGCTCTGATGTAATAAAATGCCATAAAGTCTAACAGTCATCCACTTGCACTGTCTCTGTGAAATAAAACAACAAACACTGAAGTGCTCACTTTTCCCTCCTGCAGGTTCTGTGTCGTTATAAAAAAAACACAATATTCTATTTGTACATTAAACTTACCAGTCTGTGGACTATAGCAATGAAAAAAATAATTCTGAGTATTTTATATTTAAATTGAAATATTAAATGTTATTTAACTTATTGTTATACAGGATAAAAAGACTTCTACAACCGAGATGTTTTATTAGTATTTTATTAATATTTATTTTTCTGTTTTATTTTCACAGTTTGTAGCACAAATCAGCTTAAAATGTTGCCTATCATTTAATAATTTAGAACATATCCAATATGTTTCATTCTTGGCATGCAATGATAATTCCTTGGATAAAGAAACAAAAAAATGTATGTTCACACGTTGTATCAAAACCATTGGAGTATTCATTCTGCATGTAACTAATTTTGTTCCAAGAAGTTGTTTTTCATCAAATTTTCAACATAGACTATTAATGCCATTAAAGTAAATGATTTTTATACATGAATAATGAGTTATTTAAGTTGATCTGGTAACAGCCTGTAAGTTTGCCTCTTATCCTCTAGGGATTATTTAAAAAGAAGGATGCAGCTTACCTGACTGAGGCTGCGAATACAGAAAACCTAAGTTCAGGGAGGTCTAAAATAGGTAAGATTTAAAAATAAAAAAACAAAAAACAAAAAACAAAACAAAACAAAAATTCTGGTCTGCAGACTCGATTCTATCTGCACAATTTGACATTATAGAATGGATATTCTAAGGTTTAAAATAGTAGTTATAAGCTTGAAAATAATAGGAAATTTGATTTAATTATTAAAAAATAATTTTCTTTTTATCAGCTTCCATTATGAACCTAACTTTATTTTAGGGTCTCTATTTTTGACTCAATAATCCTTCATCTGTTATTACTATTAATGTTGCTTACCAGTTGGTTACCATGGAAAAATTGCCTACAGTCTGGGTAGATTTAAAGACTCATGTGTGCCTATTTTTGTTTGAACAGATCCCTCCTTTGTATTCATTACCCACAACACTTCTTGAAGAACACTGAGAGGTTGTATTTAAATCTTAGTTTGGGTTATTTTCACTTGCAGTAATGACATAACTATTTTCATTATAACCTGTAGCCTAATTACCAATGCTAAATGTGTGTCCAGTAATTATCATCTCTTGTAAAAGTAACTTTTTATTTATCACAGATACAGGAAGAAGGCTTGACACATCTTTATCAAAATACTTGTAGTTAAGCCTTCCAACAGTTTCTCACACTAGTACTGTGTACTGACACAGCGCAGCAAACTGAAACCTGTATTAACTTACCCATTGAACAACGCTGACAGACAAGTGACATGAGTGAGCAAAGAGATTTTTACGCTGTCAAGCCATTGCTATCTATCATTGCTATTCTTCCTTGAAATTATTTATTAGTTATCCTATAGTTAACTTCAAATGTAGCCTGAAGCATCTTATTTACTAATGTGTAATTTATATACATCTGAAGGTTTTTTGGTGTTTTGTTTTTTGTTTTGTTTTGTTTTTGTTTTTTTTACTGGATGAAATGCATCCCAGATAAATTCCTGTAAAAACTGATAAAATAATATCAAGCGTGTATTTAGAATAATTAACAGATAATTTGAAACAATGTGAGAGGAGAGGAGAGGAGAGGAGAGGAAATGAATCATTTAAAAATTCTGTGGAAGTACGTGGAATTTTCCTATAGGAGTTTTCTAAAATAGAAGAGATTCTACATTCCCATGAAGTGCGCTAGGCTCAATGAGAGACGTGTTGAAGAAGTTCTCTCTATTTTTTCTTTTTTTTTTTTCCTTTTCATATACCGTATTTATAAGTTGTCATTGTTGTAGTTTATGCATATTACATATTTATGTGATGGTTACTCTTAGTTTACATATATTGCAGTGATGGAAATAAACAATATTTAGAAAGAATGGGAAATACAAGTAAGCTTTTCGGTTTTATTTCTTTAAAAATGTTAAAAATATGATTCAGTAGCAAGCATGGAAACACTTCCTTATGCTTTTTAAACACAAACTTAGGAAAAACATATAAAAGAGATTAATCTTCTCAACCTTGACACATCTAAGGCATAGATGTGTAAGTCTGAGCCAGTTCCCTTGGCTCCTTTTATGGTCTGAAGAGATAAGCAAGGCAGAGAGTAATTCATCTTACTCTTCTTAGATACCTTTCTTACCCTGACATTAATTTCCCTTCATGGACTGTAAAGGGAGCTTAGAATGACTAGCTGTGATTTAAATGGAGATACTTGAATTACAGCTAACTAACCGTCCAACTATTTAAGGCAGGATACAGTGTTAGACTACTGTCTGAATTTCTATAGATCACATTTCACTGAGTTGCTGAATCCAGCAACTTCGGATAAAGATGACATGAAACTGACCTGATCTTGAGGTTAGCTTTAGCTTATCTGTTGGAGAGGCCCTTGTCATAATGTACTAACCTGAGTTCTAAGATCCACAGGGACATGCACGTCTGTAAGAAATTAGGTGGGTGAACACTCAGCCTTGTTTTTCTATTTCTGATATTGAGATATAAGAAAATCTGTCTCCTAAGCAAGTGTGCCTGGTTTTCTGATTTTTAAGTTATGAATACAGAGAATTATTCTATTGCAGCTACTGAGATCCTGTTTCATTCTAGTTGATTGTCTTGCCTGCCTGTTGTCTGGTTCCAGATATCAGATAATTGTCTCAAATGTGGTACTATGCTTCAAACAGCATTTTGTTCATTTCATAAGCACTGACTTCTTACCCTCTCAGGAAATACCTTTCAGTGTCCTCTCAATACACCGATTCTGTCCATTAAGTAAAAAAGACCCTCTGAATACTATGATTTTCAATCTTCTTTTTTTGAGAATCTAGTGCTTGGTGTTTCTTAATTTTCATTTTCCCACCGTTAAAATTTTATTATGTTGAGACACAGCTAATACAGTGAATCAAATCTCCTCTGATTCCTGTCTGTCTCATTATATTACATCCGTTCAAAAATATATCTTTACTAGCTTTCTATAAAATCTCTTACAGACTTCAAAGTTTTCTTTCACTTACAAATGCTTTCACAATAGTGGTCCAGGATGCTGTGGCTCTCTGACCATCTTTTATCAAATGTCGCTAGTTCTCCAGCTAGGCTTGCATGCATCATACTGTTATTTGAAATGTTCTCATTATCAGCTGAGAACACTGAATTTAGTCTTTCGCAGCTATAGCCCAGACTGCATGATCCAAATTCAGCAAACTGACAATAGCCTGTTTTTCAAGTTGACATTTAAGGAACACAGGTGTCCTGGGGATTTTTAATGGGTTTTTAACCTGTGAAATACACTTTGCCTACTGTGAAGAGAGCCCTTGATTTCTGTGATTTGAGTACTAATAGCATCTAGGATTTAATTTATGATGTAATAATTAGCAGCAACTGGAGGAAATAGCATGACATTTGGGGTTGTTTCTTAAAATATGCTAAATTCAGTTGATACTTTCACTTGATTCCTGAGATACAGAAAACTCAACAAGTTGACCGCTCATCCATTATCAATATCTTGAAAAACAGGATAGTTTAAAATATGCAATACCTCAAGAACTATTTCTCAGTTTGATGATGAACAGACTTTCTATGCGTGTAGATGATCGTTCATTATTATTCTTACTATTAGTCATGTTTTCATACTGATCTGCAGGCATGACAGCAAGCTTTTTTCCTATCAAATTAATTTCCCTAAAATTCTGACTCCTTAAGGTAGTCTTACCACAAGAACGTCTAAGGGACATATGTTGGTTGCATACATCTGTGCCAATTTCAAACTGTACACTCTTTTGCTTTGAGTAACTGGGACTCACATGTTCTTGTTTAGCCTCTTTCTTCTATGGTGTGCTTGGTCTTCCAGCTCTTTCACCCCTGTATACTATCTTAATAAATATCAGCAACTATACACACCTGGAATCACAGGGTTCATCAGGGTTCAGATTTCTGTCAGACCTCAATTCTGTAGATTTTATTGCTGTGAGTTTTGCTGGACACAGAAAGGAAATATTTAATTATCTAAATCTCCTCCTCTCACGTTTTTTGACATATCTTAATGTTAGCTCTTGTTTAGCAGGAATATAAGTACCTGAAACAAGTAGAAAGTTTGAGTATTTTCCTTCAACACAGCAACTGCCTGTTTATACCAGTCAGTGTTTTCTCTTTCTTTATAGTTCCATCCATTTGCTAATCTATTATATTAGTACTTGTAAGGGAACTATTTGGTCGTGGCCTGAACTGATGATGAGCAACTATTAAAGGGAGTGGCTGACTCAGGAAGCAAAGGTACAAATAATTTACATGTGCTTCCCAGTGATCCAGGAACCACCCCTCCAGGCTCATTTAAGGGTTAGCCTCCGAGGGGAGTGGCCGTTTCCTCAACTAAGGCTACTTTCTTCAATGGACTGGTTTTACATAGAATTAGAGCTTGTTATACTTAACATTAGAAAATGCTAAAATTTACAGTGGTCTTCACCCATGAATGATAATATTCAGAAAGATAAAGTTCACCTTTTTGATCAGATAAATTTTTCATAAAAACCTTACTCCCTCATGCTATTCTTTCATGCAACATCTAAAGAAAATCCTGTTAGTGGGATGCCATATATTTTTTTTCCTGTTTTTTAAGATGTACAACAACTGAGACAGGACCGATGAATGTGAAATAGAATAGTACCGTTATTAATGAAGTCAGTAAAATTAGGAAAAAAAGAGTAGAGTTTTTGGAAATGTATGTCTTTTTCCCATTCTTAAGTCAAAGCAGCAGAATATACTTGTCAAGAGCAATTGTTCAGGAACCTGTCAGTTAGACCATCTCTGAAGAAATGGATAGCCAACAGAGCAGAAAGCAGTGAGAGGAATAAGTAAGAGGTGATAACAGTTATTTCTTGGGGGAAAGAGAGAGATTAACTGTAAAGAGTAGTAGGATTTGGAAGGGAGACAAATTCCTGGAACCTACACCTAGATTTTAGGAATACGTCTTTCATCTACTCTATAAAATGTGTTTGTAGCTATATTTCTTCATTTCTGGATGTACTATGAAAAATCATAAGGTTAGGTTTACAGAAGTGCTGTGTAAATTGTAAATGCAGCAGTCTTCCCTAGAATAGGATGATACTAAAATTAGCATATGGAGAACACAAGTCTCATCATCAGAACAGTGTACCCAAAATTAGTAGACATCTTAATACAGTAGTGCTTAATTCTCAAACTGAAAAATGGTTGTAATAAAATCTCTTTAATCTCAGGTATTTGTATTAATGGAACAGTAGTTTACTTTAACAAAAGTACCATGGAAACAGTAATTAAAAGTATAATTTTGTCTTCAAAAAAAGACTTTAGTAGTATGTACTAAATAAGGCATGGGGTCAAAAGCTGAGGGAAGCAAACAAACCTTGAATAACAATAAATGTGACTAGAAGCTTTGGGGAAGAAATATAATGAATTGTTACTAAAGTATTATGATGAATGTGTCAAAGAGGCTGTAAAGTTGCATATGTATGGGCAATATTTCTGACAAACTTCTAAGTGCTTGAATATATAACCATGCCATTTGGCTTAGAAAAGGGTGTGGGTACTTCACAGGAACAGAGTTTTGTGTTTCTAACTTCTTATAAAACAATCTGCAATGTGATCAGCTATAACTCTGTTGATAGTGAATTAGGGTCATCATCATTCTTTTTCCAATTAATGCAACAAACTGCTTCAGCTTCAGGTAGTGGAGTAATAAATAACAGTAATGGTCTGTTTTTCATCTGTGTACCAGCTGCAATGGACAATGCAACATAAGGAATCCAAAATGTAAAAATATCAAGGACCTTTGAAGTTCAATCACAATTTCTTTAAGAAAATATACATTAACAATTAGAGATACTTGTATCTATACTACATTGGCTAATCTTGGTCCCTTGTTTCCATAAACTTGCATCCCTTTGTCACAAATGCTATTTCTCACTCTTCTGCAGAATATTTAGGCAATTGCCTCTGCTATAATTTTATATTTTTTGCCAGTCAGAGCTGTTCTGAGAGCATAACCTTCATGACTATTCAGTTTATTTTCAGTGGCACCCCAGTTCTCAATTATCAGTAGGCAAGATGAGGAAGCATATCTGGATAATTCAGTCATAGTAGAAGAGACCACAAACAGTACCATCTAAATTTAGGTGCAAAATTACACTGTCTCTATATGAGTTAGGTGCATAAATTCCAGTTATGATTAAAGGGGAACATAATTCATTTACCTTCATCTTGGCATCTGCTATCATTTCAGGCATCCTGGTTTATTCAAATTGTCCACGTGGGGCTAGCAGGTAAGATGGTCTAGTGATGACCATGTCATTCTGAATCACCTACAGGTCAGGCAGATTGTGCTAAGACATTTCAGATGGCAACATTTGCCAATGTTTAAACTGCTTATTTAAGATTCTACATTTAAGCAAGCATGTTGGCTTGAATGTCTACAGTCTGGAGCTGAAACCCAATTTGTAATAACAAAATGCAGAAACAAAAGATTGCTGTTAAGACATCGTCTCTTTTCGAAGTTAAGAGTATACTGGAGCTTCTCAACTAAACATTACTGAAAATGTTATTGTTCTTCTTCAGCTTTTGCTTTAATTATATTCTCAGAGATGGTCATCTGTCTTGCTGTAGTGTTTTTTACCCTGAGGAAAAAGAATCAGGACAAGTTCCTGAGTGAGTTATGGGTTTTATGTGGCTATTATAAGAGAGAATGAGACCTTACAATTTAAAAATTTGAACAAGTAGAAGTGTGGGCAGTTCTTCTGACTTGTTCTTTCCATATTTGTCAGTTTAACTATTACTTGCATTTTCTAGTCTCCAGTGTCATTTTTTTGTCCACTTATATTAGGTTAATAGTTTAGCTCTCAACAACAGCCAGTCCTTTCATCATGGAATTCAGACAAATTGTTCAGACTCAACTTACAGTTAGTGATCCCATGATGGCTGTATCCCTACCCCTAATTCTCTTTGGAATTAGATTCCAGGAGGATTTGTTCATGGAATTTGCACTAGGCTATTCATAAGACTCACCAGCCTATAGTTTTCTACAGAATAAACAGCCATATTGTAAAGCCACAGAAGAACGAGTACCACAGTTGGTCTTTTAGTCTCAATTTATTCAGCAGAATAAGCATAAAGATTTTAGCTTTATTGAGAGTGACACAGGACTTAAGACTAATTGAAAGCCTTTTTTTAAACAAAAAAATCAACCTTCACATCAGCTTGAAAAAACTTCTCTACTGACTAAGCTTATCAATACTGGGGCAGGATGCTAACCATAACACTGGATGTTCAAGATGTTATTTAAAACACGGAAATTAGCTTATATTTAAACTCTGTTTATTGTTAATATAAATTATTTTATTAGCCACTTTGTACAGAATTGGTTTTGGTTTGGTGCCAAAGACAATCAGTTTCTCACAATCTTTATTATATTTCAATAGAAACAATGCATAAACGAGTTCCTGTTAGTATAGTGGGAGAAATTAAAATCTATCTGTAGATTTAAATGAATGTATACATTCATTTATTGTTCTTTAAAGTAAAGGATCTGTTGGTTAAATCATAAATTCCACTGTAACGTGTTGTGAAACACATACTATATGAGAAGCTTGCCATTTAGTTGGATGGGGCCCTGGGCAGTCTGACCTAGAGGGTGGCCAGTGCCTGTGTCAGTGTAATTAGAACTAGATGACATTTAAGTTTTCTTCCAACCCAAGTCATTTTATGCTTCCATGAAAACTTATCTAATGTCACACAATAATATGAAAATCTGTGGATTGAGGAAAATGAGAGGTGGTAAAAATGAGGATAAATTTGTCTCATCTGATAACTTATGTGTTATCTGGGGACAGGGTCTATAGGTTTTGGCATACTTTATATGAGTATAATCATAGAATCATTTGAGTTGGAAGGATCCCTTAAAGGGCATCTAGTCCCCTGCAATGAACAAGGACATCTACAGCTTGATCAGGGTGCTCAGCACCATCTGCACCCTGACCATGAATGTCTCCAGGGGCAAGTGTTTACCTCAGGTCTGGGCAATGTGTTCTAGTGCCTAACCACCCTTAATTTTTTTTTCTTTATATGATATCTAAATCTCACCTTTGTAGTTTGAAGCCATTTCCCCTTGCTCTATCACAACAGACCCCTTCCTGCATATTGACCCCTTTTAGATACTGAATGTCTGCTGTCAGCTCTCCCCAGGCTGTATCAAAATCCCTCTTTCTGGAGCTTCCCACACTCCACCGTAGTGAAAGTGGTGCATAAGATTTACCAAAAAAAACCAAAAAAAAACTGTGTGTACAACTGCAAATTCTGATATAATGTCAACATTTTTGTGACCATTTGTTTAGTTTATTTATCTTAATCAGTCACTGTATTAGTAAGTCTAAGGCACAAAAGAAAGTGCAGGAAGACAAAGTGAAGATGGTGAAAATCAAGATATGGTGAAAGCTGTGTTCTGAATTCATTGCCATGTTGTCAGTGTCATGCTGTTTTGGTGATAGATATAATCTGTATCTGAGACAGGATGTAAAAATATTTCTGAAAAAGTAAGAATATCTAAGGTTAAGCAACTGTCCAGTCATCAGATATGTTAGTATTCTTTAATCATCATCATAGTTCAAGTTTATTTCATCCTGTTTCAGACTGGACAGCAGATGATGTTATCATAGAATGGATGTTTTTCTGTTTTGATTTTAGTTTTAGTTTTTGATTCTTGGTAGGCTTGATCACCGGGAAAGCTACAGGTTTCTGCCTATCGAAAGCAAAGAGGATGGCTTGGGTTTTCATTGTGGTTTTCTGGGGGGATTTTTTGTTGTTTTTGGTTTAGTTTGTTTGCTTGTTTGTTTTTCCCTCTCTCTCCAGTACTGACTAACTACAGCATATTAGATGTTCACTTTCATCATATTTTAATTTTAGAGTAACTGAGCAACTGCCATTACTGAGAAAACTTCCCTGTGTTCAGTTTGGTTGGTTGTAGAGTGATGTTATACACAGACTTTATAGACTTAGAGTTCTGAAGCACCATACTGTTGTATCCTCATTTGAAATGCCATCAGTTCTCTGATGCAAGCAAATATCACCTAAAAACTGTCTTGATGCTAACATGGACCATTATATTGTATAGAGAAACCTTCTCATCTACTTTGCTTATTTTTAGACTCTGTCACAATTAGTGTGATACTCTGTTCAGAAATCATCCATGATTTTGATGCATTCATACTTGCCCTTTTTCATTAAAAGGGCATAAGTACTTTGTCCTGGTTTCAGCCTAGACAGTGTTAATAGCAGTACAATTTTTTGGTTGCTGAGCAAAGGAAGTACACCAAGAAGTGCTGCTACCTTTATGGCACTGCATCAGGGGATGGGGTGGAGACTGAATTAGGTCTGGGTGGCCTGAATTAGGCCAAGGGATTATTCCATACCATATGCTATCATGCAGGAGACAGTATAGATAACAGGAGTTGGACAGGAGTGAATTGCTGCTCAGACGTTACTGATTGTCAGTCAATGGATAGTAAGACATTGCATTGCTAGTAGGGTGTCAGTCACTGAGCAGTTGTGCTGTTAGCTGTGTCATGTTCTGCCTATGAGTGTAAAAGTGACTAGATTCACAAATCTCCTCAGTTATATTAAGGTGAAACAACACTCAAGATCCAAGCCCAATTAATCATCAGTTTTAATGAGAATCTCTGTACTGCAACTAACTTCAAGTGTTAGAACTCTTAGAATTATATCTGTTTAAATCTGTGAGTCTAAACAATGTGACAAAAAAAAATGAAATAAGACTTCTGCTATTTAAGAGAAGAAAAGATAGAAGGGAGGGGGGTAGAGAGATGGTAAGAAAAAGAAATCATCTGTATGGACTGTATGGACTCCATTGTTGGCCCACCCACCATGGGGGGCCTCAGTTTGTGAAAGAATGCTCATCCAGTAGTTCCTAATTTCAGAAATCTCAAAGTCTTCCAAATTTCTCATGGTCATTCTTTTATGCCTGCTAGGTTTGCGGGGTTCATTGTCAACAAATCCATTATCAACAACTCTACAGTCAAAACTCCACAGCCAAGAACTCTACTTGAATAGGGAAGTTTTGGAAAGAGCAAGGCTGTCTCTACTCTCCACAGGGCTCCCCCCTCTGACTACATCTTCAGCAGTTAACCTGTTGTCATAGTGATGGTATTATCTTGCAAGTGTTTGAAACAATTCCAGGCGTATCACAGATAGTGTTTTTCATTGGTCTGCTACAGGAAGCTAGCGAGTAGTTATATTGTGGATATAAATACACAGATACAGTTATCATCACATTTTTGTTTCTATTTTCTTTTTCTTTCTCAGTCAAAAAGTTTTTATCTCAATTCATGTATTATTTTGCTTCCACTTCTCTCCCTCATCCTACCTGGGGGGACCAAGCAAACTAGAGCTTAGCTGCCTGCTTTAAACCACAAAATACTCAAAGTAGTATTATTAATTCTTGAATGATTTTAGAACTGCTGATTATCCTACAGACTGTCTTGTCCATGTATTCAGTGTCAACCAAAAGCAGACACTACATTGTGTCAATCCAGCTTAAACATCTGATAGACTACATTCTCACCCTGAAGCCTGTCTACTTGTTATTTTTACATTAGTAGATTTCTCTTACTACTTTCAAGTCTTGGAACACTGCATATTTTATTTTACTTAATATTTGACATTATTTGACTTTATGGGCAAATGTTTTTGTTTTTATAATCATAGAAATCATCTTATTTTCTTACCTTAATGCAGTATAAAAGTATATAGGAAGTTCCACACAAGTGTGTGTGGAATTTTCTTCACAGCGAGGATGACAGAGCACTGGAACAGGTTGCCCAGAGAGGTGGTGGAGTCTCCTTCTCTGTAGATGTTCAAGACCTGCCTGGACACACAGCTGTGCAAACTGGGCTAGGGAGCTGCTTTGGCAGGGGAGTTGGACTAGGTGATCTCTAGAGGTCCCTTCTAACCTCTATAGTTCTGTAATTTTGAGATTTTGTTATATATTACTAAGCATTTATGGTGGACTACTTCACAGGATGTTGATGTTTTACTGTGTTAATTCTCTTTCCATCTCCTTTCAATCCATTTTGTTTTACTATGTCTAAGCATGGAATTTGTTCTGTATCTCCTTGTCAACAGTTTACTGGCTGGTTTGGCCCGGTTCCATGATAATTGGTGAGGGAGACCAACAGACACACACCCTGGGAAAGGGGAAGGGAGAAACAGAAAAGAAAAAAGGGAGATGGGCCTAGAAACAAAACAGCGGCAACGATCTGAGGAGGAAAGCTAATTTACTAAATAAGATATCGGAAAGCAAAATAACACAATATCACGCAATCTAATTAGAATTAAAGCTAATAAATCAAATAAAATGAGCAAGAGTGAGTGTCCATTAACCGAAGGCCTTACACTAAATGCTGAAGGTGAGACAGCAGCAAGTACTCACTGCTGAGTCTATGCCAAAGGAAAGAGAGTACCTCGTGACACGCAAACAGTTTTTATCTTTCTCTCTGAGTGGAAAAACGTAAAAATACAAAGCAACGCACAGTCCTCTGGAAAATGTAGTTCTTCTTCTCTTCTGAGACAGGTATACCCACAAATATTGATGATTCATGGAGCTAGAGAATTAACTATTTAACTCTTCATGCACTACATGATGTTATGATGTGGAATACCATTACCAAAAATCATAAAATCATGACACTCCTGAAAATGTAATTATAAGTCACATTACAGACAGAGATAAAATTTAATTCAGAAAGTTGTTAAATATATGCATTTGCCTTGAGTAGTTTCAGAATCTTTGTCATACTTGAGATATATCTTCTGAAGTGACACAATTTTTATTCAAGAGATATTATGAAGAGAAAAAGCAACCAACAGGAATAAGATTTCCTGGAGACAATACTAGATCAAATTACAATGTCATAAAGATAACTTTTGTATTACATATCCACTTCTAAATCAACTCTTATTTCTTTCATTATTGAGATCGCATATGACCAGTAAGAGCCATTTAATTAACTAATACAATGGGCCTCTTTCCATCAGCTTAGAAGGACAGTGCCAAGAATCCCAAAATTCACTGCAACAGTGGAACAGGAAAGTTTTTTTGTAGCATTGGGTAGAAGTGTGCCACTGAGAGCAGGCACGAGAACTGGTTTTAAAAGAGAGATGGTTACAGTTCAGTACGTGCTTATCTGCTAAAATATCACAGAACTTAAGCCTAGACAGCAAAGTAAAACATCCAGTCTATCCACTAAGACTCTAAGATGCCAGTGTCTGAACTACTGAGTAGATCACAGACCTGAAATGCAATGCAAATATTCACATTTAAAGCGATATATCACAGTGACAATTTAAGGCAGTACTTACATACACTCAAGCCTTTGGGATAATGGGCTGCATGCCAGAGGCAGGAAATCATGTGCAGTCAGAAGCGAGGAAAAGAAAGATTATTTAGATTAGATACACTTTATACAAGTGCAACAAATCTTGCATTTTGGAATAAAGGAACAATAAAATCACAATTCTTGACCTAAAGAGGGAAAGAAATTCCTTTCAAATCCCAAAAGAACAATCAGTGTGACTTTTTTTTTTTTTAGAGTATTTATATAAAGTGTCAGACATCCTAAGTACAATGGTGCAGCAAGACTGTTTTCAGAAAATGTTCTTTGTGCAATTTTTTGTAACACCCGAAAACCAAACAGAGCTCATGATTCCTTCTCTGTGAGTTGCATGGGAAGCTGGCAATAGCAAGATGATCCTGAATGCTTTGCTGGAGTGTAATTTCCTCATATGTTTTAAGTCTACTCAACCTGTTCCTGATCTGCAATGCTGGTTTACCATTGTTTTCTTCTGGATGAAATTAATCATGTTAGGGACTATAAGAGAGAGAACTGTTGAATTGAAGTGTTTGCCATTCTAAGTTTGAATATAGGAATTCAGGGAACATTTGTGTGGTACAGAAATAACTAAAAGAAGGATATAAATATGATTTAACACACTTTTCAGTATCATTACAAACCAACATGATTTACTAGCGGTGAAAAGACTTTAGAGTAGTTTGGATGTTTGGATCACTTAGCTGAAATTTTTCACTTTCAAATTTCATTTCAGCAGTCTAAAAATTGGTAAGTCTGAGATTCCAGAAAGTTTTCTAAACTCCAGATTTTACTGCAGTGTCTCTGAATCCAGGTGTAAATGTGCTAGTGTATGTCACCTCATCTGGACTTTTGGCAATATCTGAAACTAATTCATTGTTTCCTCCTGTGTGAATTCTGGCAATGCCAGGGGGCTGGGCTGCCATATGCTTTCTATATTAATTTTGGCTAGAGTAGTATTGCTTCAGTGCACATTGCAGAACACATTCATAACGTAGTAACTACTGTTGTCCCAGTGGTGCTGCTGAGCACATTACTTTGAAATCCTAAAGGTAAAGCAGTAGTTTAAAAATATGTATGTGTAAATATATATTAGTTTTAAGTGTTGCAAGTAAGCAAGAGTATATCTACGGATATAAGAACTCAAAAACAATGTTTTGGCTTTGTCTTTGGATATGACATATTTGAGTAGTCAGTGCAGTTGAAGATAGATGACTTTGCTTGTTTGAGCCACTATGGGATAATATCAGTAAATTTCCTGGGGTTTAAGGCAAATTTAGTTGAAATTTTAGCATTATTTCTTGTTCCTAATAAAGCCAAAACTCCTAGCTTGCTTAAACTCTCTTCAACACAAAATAACACTTTTATCTATTCATGCACATCTGCTAACATATACAAGTCAACTGTTTTCTGCAACTGTAAAAAATACAGTTTCACTTTTTCATGATTTTTCTACTCAGAATGATGTTTGGACAGTTCTGACAGATCAAAATAAAAATTCTGATACACAAAAAGCTCACATGGCTGATTCAGATTCCTCAAAGAATAGTTCTTACTTTTTCTTTTTTTAATAGCTGTTTATGGAAGAAAAATATAGTAGAATAGTGATAAATATAGTGTACTTAAAAGTTCTTGCAAGTTTCTACTTTTACTGAACGACACCTTGTGAAAACACACATTTAAATTGACAGTAGTAACCAGGTTTTGGTTTCTTTATCTCTAGGTGTTCATAAAAGTGTTTTAAGTGTTATTTTAAAGGTATTTCATTCTTAGCATGTCTCCTTGCAATGTAGCTTTTGTTTAAAGGAGAACAGTCCATTTTTATTTTATGGTATATACAGTTAACAGTTTAATTCCTTATGACAAATAATGCTACCAAGAAACTGAGCGTATACTTGAAAAGACTATAAAAAATTAATTAGTCAAGCGTAATGATTTTACTTAACCATTTTGTCTTTTGCTAGTACAAAATGAAATCAGTGCATCTCAAAACACTGTGGAGCAGTAAGGAACATTTGGAAAACTGGTCTTCTCTATGGCAATAATTACATAACATTAATATAAACATTTTCATGACTTCTCTAGTCATTCCCTCAAACTAATTCAAGTTACAAATAATAGCAAACCACATAGTAGTATGTAAAATGTACAGCACATAGAAGAAATACATACTTTCTTCTGAAGACACCTTCGGTTACATAGCGTAGTATTTATAGCAGTACATATTTAAATGATTTTTCTGAATTTTTTTTTTTTAAATCTGCTTAATACTGTGGAAGGAAGTTCTCACAACAGTCTTTGTTGAAGTTGATCCAAATTGAATTATGGAATGGTTTGGAAAAGAAAACTTACCTGACATATTTCTCTGCAAATTAATGCAAGTTTTAGCATAGTCAGATTGAGTCCATTTTCTGAATATGCCTCATTAAACCAAGTGGAACCATACGATTGTATTTTCAAAAGAATATTTTAAAATGCCATGGAAAAGTGTTCATTCACATGCAGTTGAAGAATATATAGATCCATCATCCATGAGGAAAATCTGGGTTAAAAATTTTTTATTAATTTTCCTTCTTTAAGATTTTGCACTCTAGGCTTCCAACTTCCATTTATTGTATTTCTTTTATTTTTAACTTCTTATTGTTAAATGCATGTTGGATCAAGGTCAACACAAGAATTGAAGTATAGAGGGTCACTGGATCTTCCATTTTGGGTACAACAGCTAAAGCTGTACTATTAGTCATGTTACACTTTTTCCAGCACGTTAAGCCCACATTTGGTTTTTGCTCTTTTTTTATTTCTCAAAAACAGTGACATAAAATAATGGGAAATTAACTCAGAGATATGTACTGGGGGGTGAATATTTACCAGAACGTTTTCAGAACCACAGCTGAAGCAGTACGTTTTTATTAAACTTGAATTTTAATTTATATTATGAAGTAAATTGTGGCAGTTAGCATTGAAAATGATGCAGCACAGGAAAATATTTGCTAAGATATATGTCTATATTCACTGTTGCATTGAGAGAAAGATCAAGGTTAAAACTCTTCATGTCTGAATAGCAATGAGCAACTGAAATAGTTTTTTCAATTTACAAACACAATCAGTATTGAGGAATGAGAAAATATAAAATGTGTTAGCAAAAGCCAAATGGAGTTCACTGACAGTAGGACAGACTCCACAAAATGTTATGTATTCCTAGGATGGAAAGTTGAGGCCTGGGTGACATTCACTTATCTGTGACATTACAGATATTTTTCAGGATGCTAAAATAGATCTGTGCTCTATCAATTGTACTGAAGGTATAACTAGTGCATAGCTTATGAGGGAAAATTGTCACATGGTCAGATTTCTAGCAAAGAATTAATGATTTTTGCAGAACTGCCTAATTTCCAGACAGACAGCAATTTTAGAAGGAGAATATTAGGTATAAAATTCCTTTGATATTTTTCTCCTTTATTCTATCGTTATAAATATTTGGCATTCTTACATTCTTCAATAGCAGTTCCGTAATCCTGTGAGAAATTACCACAGATTAACATGTTCTCCTTCTAGTTTCATTCAGTTTTGTTTTTCTTATTGGCAATAGCACTTATTTGAATGGGAGTTTGTCTTGTGTCCTGCCCAGTGTGTCAGTTAAATGATGGAAACCCACTACTAGACAGTAGTCTCATACTCATGCTATTTTAAACCAAACTAGTAAAATCAAATGCAGAAATGAATTCAAAGCCTTATGTTAGGAAGAGTTTGGACATTTTCCTAATTTAAACAATGACCTCAAATGTATTTATATTTAAGAGTAGACTAAAGGTAATGCACAACTGTATTCAGTAAGGCAGATTTTGCTCATTAGAACTAAAAGCAAAAATGGGGATGGTATATAACATGCTTGTCTTTAGCTGGTTTAATACCACTGAACATAATTAAACACTGAGATTTTACAACTTAACTGGGAGGTCTAGACTAGCACAAGGCATTATTTATTTACTTATTGCTTTTTTATACTTAGTGCTCTGTTTCTAAATACATATGCACTGACATGGGTTTTTAGTTTTGGTATAGTTTTTCCATGGTTTCGTCTTAACATTAATTTCTGGAATTCATAACTTTGTCTTTAAAACCTCAGCAGGCATAATTACCTGTTCTGTATATGTGCATCATATCTAGTTGACTTTTTTC
This sequence comes from Callipepla californica brunnescens, assembly GCA_023055505.1. Classification (NCBI taxonomy): domain Eukaryota; kingdom Metazoa; phylum Chordata; class Aves; order Galliformes; family Odontophoridae; genus Callipepla; species Callipepla californica. The sequence continues at coordinate 90,921,535 of JALIRH010000001.1, read as the reverse complement.
ATAACATTCTTAACTATATGTTTTGGTCTTGTGAAATCAGTGAAACTTTTTTTTTACAGAGAGAACTATTTTCAACAGACAACCCTAAAATATTATTTTTCTTTACAGTTCATGAGAACATAAGTTTTGTTTTTTTCTCTGCACTTAAAAACAAGATTGCTAAGTGAACAAACCATGAAACTAGTCCAAATACCTGCTGAAAATAAAATGCGGTACCAGGTACTCCTAGAATAATGTTTATAATTATACATTGTATTATTATAGCTTCATCTTTTGAAAGATAAATTGTACATAGAAATTTTTAAAAGGTAGTATTGAGGAAGAAACGAATTTTCAAAGAAAAACATACTCTGTGCTTGACATCTCATTTTTGTTACTGCAAATAATTTGGAAGCTCTCACCACTCCACTGGGGAAAACTACTTTTTAGACTTATCTGTGTACTGTATTAAAGTGCCAAATTAACTCAAAAGTAAAGATTCTGAATATAATATTGATGAATATATGTTGATCTCCCTCAGTTCCACATCTACACTTTACTTGAGCACATCAAAGGATGGTGATTCCTCAGCCTCTCTGGGCATCTTGCTACAGTGCACTACCATGAACTGAGAATATTTTTCCTAATATCCAACTTGGTTTTGATCCCAGCATCATAAACTATGATTTTTGTTTGTTGTTGTTGTTGTTGTTTCCCAGTAACTTCTTCACTGAGGTTTAGGTTTAAGGGTCAAAAGAAACATATAGTTCTCTTGTCTTCTTCACAGTCTGCATTATTAGAAGATACAATGTAATAATTACTGAATTAAGCCTCTAATTTATTTTAGAGTTGTCATATTTGTCTGGGAGAAACGTGGTAATGTGAATGGTAGATTTAAGGTAATACAGCTGCCATCGCCTCTTTAAACACATTTTCCCAATGACTAAGTACAAAAACAGTCTAAGCTTTACACTAGTTTGAGTTCATACAAACTATTTTTACTTCTGATAAGCTGTTTATTACCAGAAACCATTTATTCATTGAGAGCCTTCAAATAAGCCATTCTTAGCATTCTACTTGCTAAAAACTAACACTACTTCAAGAGATAAATGCATTCTTTGTGCATTCTTTAATCCTCTAGCAATTTATCAACAGCTTTTAAAGCATCACTGCAAGAACTTCAGTAACAATATCAGTTATATTGCACACTAAATAATACACTTTCCCTAGTCCCATTTCTTGTCCTTATTCCTTGAAATTATTCCCAGTAGCTACTATTTGTTATTTGTAACCCTGCACTGTTAGCTTATGCTGAACCTTAACCCCAAGATCATTTTCAGTGCTCTTTCACTTGAGATTACAACATTCGGTGTTCATTTCAGCTCAGATTCTCTAGGTAAAACAAATTTTAAGTCACAACTGACCATTCAATATTTATTTTTTCTATGTGATAACAACAACAAAATCTGGATTTTTTTTAATTAATTTCTTTTCATGTTAGTAACAGATATTTAATAACAAAGAGCCACCTAAGCTTTGTTCTAGTATAATATACTATTATTTAAACTGTCTACCATTCAACTTCTAAATAATTTATTGATAGACAAAGTGTTGCTGCTTGTTAAAATGAATGTATTTTTTGGAGGAGTGCTACAGTCCTGCTGCTTGGCCACCTCTTGACAGTAAATTGACAGGACTCTTCATCTGGGCTTTTTCACTGTCAAAATAATCTTCATATTGAAAGCCCTCTCACTGTTGTAATAATTCTCACCCCATAGAAGAAGCTACAAGTCACAGGAACTCCATTCAAGGAGATATTTTTCTTGCCTAGTGAACTGTCAAGAACTTGAGAGCCTGGATTAAATAGCAATTATATTTGGAATGAACATAAATACCTAAGTTTATTATTTTGTAATTTATATAGTTGAAATACAATTAGTTTCTTCTCATGAGATCTGTGTCTATGCTCCTTAATCTGATTTCTGTTTTGTAAAGAAGTGGTAAACATATCAGGCACTTTATATCTATCTTCAGCTGTTATTTTTTTTTTCCACTGATATTTTTGTTCTATACGAAATCTGTACTGAGAATTTCAAATGGCAAAAGGATTATGGAGTCTGTGAAAGAGATTTTGCTTCTCCATCACACACAGACTCCGCAAACGCTGTTCATCCCTATCTGAGTATCTCTGTTGGAGATCTGGATCTTCAAAGCTATACCTCTACACACCTTCATGGCTAAGAAACTTTAGTTTTAAACAATTTCAGAGCATGGAGGCAGGTGAAATAAGGCTTTTGGGTCACTGAGTCTGTGAAGTTCCCTTCAACTTAGTTCTGCTTCATCTGTGGATCCCTCATATATCTACAGTCCCAAGAGCTTCAGAATATCTCAGGAAGACCTCAAAAAGACTCTGAACAGATCTGAATGCTCATCCTCCTTTGTAAACAATACTAAAGGTGCATGATTTTCTGTACTTTCCAGGGTGGAGAAAAACATTTTATATTGTGAAATAGAAAAAAAAAAGTAACATAATTTTATTAAATTCTGTCATATATTCCATAATCTTTCAATGTAACAGTCAATAAAAGCCACAGTTCATTTCAGAACTTAATTCAAATAGAACATTTTATTGTTTAATTGGAAAAGGTACATACGTTCTGCTGAGTAAGGGTTTTTACATGTAGGAGGATAAAAATAAAATTTGCAGTAGATGATCTGATAATGTGTATTCTTTTAAACATGAAGTGTTTAAAAATGCAGAGGACATAGTGGGCATGGTGGTGATAGGTTGATGGTTGGGCTAGGTGATCTTAGAGGACACATGCAACCTTAATGATCCTGTGATTCTGTGAAAAGAAGTGAATGAAAAGTTCATGCACTGGAGAAAATTAATGCTCTACTGTATTCACTAATTTAATTCCATATACCCAAGCTTTTAAAATATAATCCACACATCATTCAAAACATAAACAAAGGCTGATTTTTACTGACACTCATGATATAGTGGTACATAAAAAAATCATCTAATTAAATCAGTTTCTTGATGTGCCTTTCTAACTTGTTTTCATTGAAAAAAAAAATGGTATTATAATCGTAATTGTTACAATACATCATGATGCAAATTGTCAGGTAGTAGAAGTATTTTGCTGAACTGAAGTAAATCATTTATTCTTCAATATTTCTTAAGAATATGACCTGTCATAGTTGAAAGTTTTGTCAGAAAGCTACAATTGTCTGGTAAAACTTTCACTTTCCATATAGTTTTACTGCTGTTTCTAACAATGACTTGTCTAAGAATAATTAGCTATTTTAGAACTGTGTTGCTCAAGATTCTGCCAGGCTGAAATTAGATGCTGTGAATTAATAGTACTAGATGTTATGTGAAAACAGACAATTCCTGTAGTATTTATATTACTAATTTTTATATATGACTGGACTACATGAATATTTAGAGCAGTGTATAACACTTACAGAGATGAGCTATAGCTCCATCAGTACAATCATAAACACAGATGGAAACCAGGAATGTGACACATTTTATGTTAATTAAAATCACCTTGACAACTGCAGAAATCCCTTTATAGACTTCTTAGCATTCATTTACATGTAATTAATCAAAATTTTATTTGAAAAGACTTAAGTTTATTTCAGGAAAACATGTAAATGTTATTCTTTTTGTATGAGTACATTTGAAATAGTGTGTGAAATGCAATTTTTTTTTTTTTTGGATGATGCATGTTTCCAAAACTTCTTCAGTGTGAACAAATGAAAAAACAAAACAAAACAAAAAAAAAAAAAAAAAAAAAAAAAAAAACAGTGAACAACAGTGGGATATTTTTCTTGGTTATCTTGTTAAACTCTTGTTAATTAAAAGGTATTTTTAATTGAATATATTTAGTATATTTAAAGACATAACCAAATATGCAGGGCCATTCTATAGCCATTCTATAAACCATCCTGTTTAGATGACCACACTATAAAAACAATAATTAAAACTATTATTTGTTTCCTACAATGGGAATTTCTTTCAGTGCCACTTTTTTCCTTCTACAAGACCATGATCCACAAGATTGAAAAGATCTATTAAGAGCTACGTGTTCAGTGAGCCTGATAACCTGTAATACACAAATGGTCATCAGTCATTTCTCTCACCTTTCCCTGTTCTAGCTTTACTCACAGACTTGAGATGAGTGCTGCATGAGTATTATTCTACATAATATTAGCTATTCCAGTGACCAAATGCCTTAAAATTAATGCTGCTATGTGACAGCTGTGGAATGCTGACTTTTAAAGTTTTGCAGCTTTGCATGATCACAGTAGTGTGTGCTTAAGACAGCTTAATTGTTACAATCCAAGAATTTTCCATAAAGCCTAATATTATATTTGGAAATAGAATTGGCTTTCATGTACTACAGATGCAGTACATACTAGGTCACTTCAAAAGTAATGTCACCTGTTTATTTCCGAGGAAACTACAAGATACAAAAAGCCCAGTAACAAAAAAAAAAACACTCCTTTTCAACACTGTCCTCTTCATTAGCTATGCCAGCAATGAACAGGAACCCTCAAGCCTGCATGATGCATTTACAAAATGTCCATCCAGAACATGTCTTGTATTTCACATCACTGTTGCCATTGCTAAAACACATCACCCATCATTTCACTGTGCTCCCATGCACTCTTTTGTCCCTATAAATGTTCAGCAAGTGTAAATGAATGTCAATCGGTGCCCTTGTGTCTGCATGGAGGACTTTAGTGACATCCCTTTGCTACATATGCACTTCCATGTCAGATACCATTTTGTCAGACTGCAATTCTGCTGCCATCTGTCACAGCAACAACATGTAATGGGATAGTGGTAAAAAAGTTCAACCTCTACTACCACACCACCACTATCTGTCTCTGATATTGTGAGTCAAAACAATAAAATAGAAGATATTACTTTAAGGGCAGCCCTCATATCTTCTTATAGGCAAAATTTGGATTCACTGTCATGAATGGTTTCGAAGTCAAAAAAGGTACAGTAGAAATAAATTAGTCAAGAAAGTAGAACAAAATGGGAAACAACACAATTTATTGTTCTTTTTAATGTGTCAAAAGATCTACCTCATAGTGGACAACAGGATGATAAAGAAAAAATAAAAATAGCCTTAGATTCTCTTAAGTCAGGCTTCTAGAACACTTCTAATTACTTTCCAGTAATCCTATGATCTGTGACTATGAAATTTCAAGTCAGAAATCTTGTCCTTACATTAAGTGTCCCTTGGTGAATTTTTATTTTGAGCCCTTTAGGCACTGTATATGTGCCATCCTTGCAGTAGGTGATAGAAAATAAAAACAAATAAAACGGATGCAAAGGAGTTAATTTGCAGAGATTAATGTAAATGAATGTGTCAGACCTCCAACGTGTAGGAAGAAGAATTTAGAATAAATGTATAATATTATTTTCTACATGTAGCAGTTCTGCATCTACACAACCATTTCAAACTAGATCTTAACAATCTGTTTTTATCTTTACTAAAACATGTTTTTTCGTGCCATCAGTATGAAAAATATTGGCAGGAACTCAGCTGGATTAACACATGGAGCTGATGCTGAGTGTATTATCAATTACCAAAGAGTAAATTCTTCTATTTGTCTATGATTCCAGATTTGTTGCCTTTAAATGAAAACATGCAGTGTAGTTTTACTAACCGACCTTGTCCAGGACTTGAATTGTATTTCACACCTGAAATAAGATGTCTCCTGCTTACCTGTCCTGATGCTGCTTTATTCGACAGGCGTTTTATCAAAATAGAAATGCATATGTACTGGCTGAGCGTAGAGGTCCATCTAGCCCAGATTTGCCTCTGACAATTGCCAGTAATGGATGATTATGAAAGCGGGACAAATACTGATCATTCATTACCTTGTTTAGGTTTTTGCCTACCACAGAAAATAGCAGTGCTGCAGGAAAACGTGCTGAATTTTGACATATTTTAAAGCTTTTTTTAGCAGTTTCTGATACAGGAAACCACAGGTATCACTACAGCTGCTTTCTTGAGCAGTGAGAATACTGACAGCAGCTGTACAATGAAGTCTCATACAAGCATTACACATTGCCTATATTTGTTGAAGTGCTATGTGGTGTTATTTAGGGACTCCTCATTTCTATTTATTTTTATTTGAACTGTATTTGTAAGTGGGCTAGGCTTTACACAGAGTAATTTCCCCCCACTGCTTCTGGTGATAAACACCAGCTGTCAACAGTGAATGCTGTGACATGAGAAGCATACGCTGATTTTGAAGACAAGGTCAAATGACAGGTAGTTAAATAATGTAGAAAGCATAATCTTCTGAACAAGCAAAAATCTGAGTTTGGCTCAATGTTTTTCACAAAATTTACAATCAGCAGATGGCAATGCAGAGGTCAAGCTCCCAGACAGAATATATCATGTACCTGAATAAATAATTTGTGTATAAATGGAATTTTATGAGAACTATCTTTTACTATTGAGGTATCTACGTGACCTTGTGATGTTAGTCTAAACATTTTATAAACTGCAGTCAGAACTGTGTTATAAGGATATTCTACTTGAAATCATGTGTTGCTAGTAAATGCAGATTTATATAAGTGGTTAATATGTTTAAAGATCAAATGATTTTAAAAGCCAAAATATTGTGTTTCCAGTGCTTAATAAGTTGATGTGTGTCCTTAAAAGTGTCTTAATAATGGGAACAAGATGGTAATCGTATCCTTTGGTATTTAAGCCGGTGATTCTAGGACTGTTTGGTCAGTCTAGTGACTTTCTATTCATATTCCTTTGCCACTTTGATATCACTTCCTTTAATTCATGGTGCATCCAAAGAAGTTTTTCTTCACCTTGTCAAAAACTACATTTAACTGTCATAAAATTAGCAGTGTTCTGTACTACTGTGAAAGCTTAATTTTATTTATTTCTCAAACAAAATTTCTTTATATTTTTGTGAAGTTAGAGAATTGCATAGAATTATTATGCAAAATTTCAAATGAGCTCAGTAAATAGTTTCTTACTACCCTTTTGGAACAAAAACAAATGCAGGCATTTCTAAAGTAGATCTCTGAGGTACGTTTTAAGAATGCTATAAAACAGCAATCTAAAATCAGACTATAACCAAAGCCACAGTGAGCTGTGACAGACGTAATAATATAATGCCAGTGGAAGATTTTTTAATGGAAATGTCAAATACAATTGTACTAATAGGAAGTTAGCTCCCTGTGACAATGTAAGTACCATTTCATTGTCAGCTAGGAGCTTAAAAGATTCCTTTCCTTTTATATATTTTATTTTAATAAAGGAAATTAAAATACCGATCAAAATCTATGCTAAAATCATGTTAAGGGTTTTAAGGAAATAGGCAGTGTAGGAAAATTCACAGATAAAGCTGCCACAATATCCAGAGATTAAAAGCAGTGGAACAACCCCCAGGAATTGCTTGCCTTCCCTGAATTGTCAGTTGATGATGGGCTGATAGCAAAGTGAAATATTTCTTCCCACTGAGCTGAAGGTGTGATATTGACTTTTGAAGGTGCAAAGACAACTTGATTAAACTGAACTTATTCTGTATTTGCTTTCTAGTTTTAAAGAGACAGTCTCCTTTCAGATACTGGAATACTAGAAAGCAGAATCTCAGACATTATGTTGTTTTAAGCACCCAGGATCTTTTCCAAAATAAGAAAACATTTATGAACTACATGGATCTTAAAGATCATAAGATCTTTGACCATAATGACACAGAAGAAGCTTTGAAAATAGAATTTACAGTTTTCAATTCTGTTTACTGTTCTCAAAATAGCCATACAACTTTGGTTTTGAAAGGAAGTTAACACAAAACATTTAAATGCTTCATTCTTTCTCTCGACAGTCACTTTGTGATAGTCACGTTCTTTCACTGAGCCAGAAAGTGAAAGTAACCTAGAGTTTATACCCATTGTATCAAGGAGAAACATTACAGCTTGAAGATTATAAAGATTACTGGCTATGAAAGTCAAGTGTTTATGTAACACAGATGAAACCTGTGGTTAAATAGCATTATACTCCTGTTCTGCAAAACTTTCTGCAATCCCGTTGACAGTAGCTAAAACTTGTTTAAATGCAATTTATTGTTATGTTTTTTGTATCATTCGAACAAGAGCAGGATCTGAATCTCACCGAAATAATAAGGGTAAATAATGTTGTCTCATTACATTCACCAAAAGAGGAATAAAAGATGTTATCAGGCATCTAATATTGCCATTCCTAGTATTTGAAGATGACCTCAAACAGTTTAGCATATGAAATGAAGCAGGGAAATATAAATATCTTTCTGACTGCAATGAGAAGATTTGTGACTTTGGTTTTTTTGTTGTTGTATTTTGCTTGTTCACTTTTTGTTTAGTTTTGATTCCTTTTGCTTTTCAATACACGCTTATGTTGTTTTGAAGTTGTTGCATTATATTTACCTCTGCTTTCTTGTATAGAGGAGTAAATATGGAAATACTTTGCAATCAGTTTTGCATATTATGTTTTACATGGGGAATTTTTCAGCATCAGACTGTCATAGATATTTAATGGCTAAAATTCAAGATGTTTTCATCTAAGATTGCAGAAAACAGTTTCATTTTCACTGTCTTAAAAAGAAACACTTGTAAATGTTATTAAAGTCCATTTTTCCAGAGCAGATTCCCTAATGTTATCATTAGTGTGGTGGCATCCCATTACAGAAAAGCATGGTTTTCCTCTCACACATTATATTCTTATTTTTTCTCTATCTTCCAGAATTAGAGTAGTTATTTTATATGATTTTTATATTTTCTGATCAATTTTTTTATAAACAATGGAATGGAATGGAATGGAATGGAATGGAATGGAATGGAATGGAATGGAATGGAATGGAACAGTTGGAAGGGGCCTCCAAACCTGGCAAGCAGCTCACAGCTTTTTGCTAACCCCCACCTTTATTGCCAGTGGACAGAAAAGGAAGAGGGAAACAATAGTAGTTATATATATTCATAAATATTTTCAAAAAAAGAAATGCATAAAATAGTTGCTCATCACCTGCTGACCAATGCACAGCCAGTCCCCAGCCTGATGTTTATTGTGTTCTGAACATCCTTTGGTGCAATGGCACAAAATTCCTTTGCACCCTGTCACTGCTTACCAGAGAGGAGAGACTGGTGCCTGTGTTTAATGCATCTTACAGCACTGTTTGCTGTTGCCAAGGCACATTACTGACTCATCCTGAGCCTGCTGCTGACCAACACTGTCAGGTCCCTTTCTGCAAAGCTCTTATCTAGCCCCTTTTCTCTCAGTCTGTATATGCATCTGTCATTACTCCATCTGAAGTGCAGAACCATGCATTTTTGTTTGTTGATCTTCTTTCTACCGATGGTTGTCCAGTACTACAATCGATCTATCCCTCATCCATCGAGTGTCAACAAAACCTCCCAGTTCAGTGTTGCCAGCAAACTTGTTAAGGGCACATCTACTCTTGCATCCAGATCACTGATAAAAACATTAAGTGGGGCTTGCCCTAGAATTGAGCCAGGGATAGCTACTATTTGCATTTTGTCTGTCATGTCTTTTAATCACGTGTAACATCATGTAAAAATACTAATATAAAGGTTTTATGATGAAAGTACTCAGAAGGTGCTAGTCTTTTCCTGTTGACAGAGAATGGAGCCAGCATGATCGCTTCTGACTCACTATCACCAGTTATAATCATGTATAATTACCAGAGTTTTATCCAAATCTGTGGGGTTAATCAAGGTGTAACAAGTCTTGTAAGTTTCTTTGAAAATTGAACATTGCATAGAAATGAAGTTTTGAAAGGATGATTCACATGTCCATAAATTGGTTCTTTAGTTAAATTTATATAACAATAAAAACAAACAGATCTGTTTTCAAAGGTATTAATTATAGAGAGAATTTATGCCCTTCTATTTTTGATAATCTTTACATGTGAGTTTCACTGAGATCTTTCAGTATTTTGCCTGAGGATTTTTCAAATTATTCCATTGAATATAATCTGTGGTTTGTATTTAATGTTTCAGTATCATACAGTGTATTGAAGAAACAACCTTCTACTTCTTTCCAAGAATTCACAGGCCTTATATATAGCAAAAGCAGATGAGAGTAAGAAAAAACATTTTATTATAGCATGATGAATTTAATAGCTATATCAAATTTATGAATGATTGAAGAACACAAAAATCTAAGTTCCAGCTGTCTATACATAAGGTAAATGCAGTATCCTATCTGATCAGTCCATAAAAAGATGATATCAGGACAAACAGCAGTGAAATTAGATAATTTCTGGAAAAAAAAAAATGATTAGCAAGATTGAGTAACAAAAATAAAAAAATAGGAGAAATGACATAGAACTCAGTAGTGGATAGGCAAAATTGCACTTATTGGATAACCATTTTGCAAAATGAAATTAAATAATGCTTTTTTTTTTTTTTTTTCCCTAGTACTACCTCAAGATAAACTGTATGTAAATTAACTTGAACACAACTGGAGAACAACACCACCATAGAGCATACATCAAAATAAAATATTTTGGAAACAAAATCACGGTGCCATCATGCATTGCAGCAGAGGTTAACAAATCTAGTTGCACTATACTGAGTTTCCAAGGGTGTGCACAATTCAATCTAGAATGCACTAAAATATATTCTTTAGTTTACCAGCGAAAGACTTTGGCCTTCAGAGAAGTGTTCATATCTTTCACCAGTTTCAGAATTTGGCTCATATATGCACAGTTGTGCTGATTTTCCAGAATAGCAGTTCTGCCGCAGCTGTCAGAAGCAGTGGCACAGTGTAGTCGAAGGGATATGATCAAGGCTGCATAGAAATGCAGTGATTAGGATAACACTCTTTATATCTTCCACAGAAGCAAGTACGCAATCAGCCTACATTTTCCATCTACATTTGCTTCTGAGGCAGAACGATGAAGAAAATGTGGCTAATATTCCACATTATCTTTCACTCTGGGACCTGAAACATAGCAGAGAAGAGATGCACAAAATTTGTGATGGTTATGATTCTGTACTGAAAGATACAGTGAAGGCAAGTAGTGTTAACAACGGAGAAGTCTCAACCCATTTCAGTCTCAAAGCTCTGCATACACATTTCCTCTTCAGAAGGAAAAAAGGTTGGGTACATAAAAGTCACTCTTATCTACAGTCTGTGGCTAAGCATGCTAAAATTATAACACATGCATGAGCTCACCTCTTTCTGAACACATTCTGTTTGGAAGCTGACTTCACATCCTTGGCAGTCACATTTTTTTCTATGCTTTTAGTGTTTTCAGTTGTGCATGGAGAACATTTGTGTACAAAGATATCTCTGGAAGAAGTATAATGTTCTATTTTTATTCCTTGAAAACTTTCTAAATATATATTTAAAACAAAATGGAAATAGAAAGGAACAAGGAGAAGAGAATGGGAGTTAAAAATGCATCAACAGCAATAAAAGTATTCAGTCAAAAAAGTGGAATATGTTACATTTAAACTTTGGAAAATGTTCAGTTGCTAACATAGTGGGCCTTAGTATTAAAATACAGCTATAACTGTTGTATTTAATTGAAATTAAAACATGTCAGTGAAGGAAAGGACTCTATTTCACCAACATAAAGAACTATTGAATAACCTACTAGCAATTTCTAGAGTGAAAAAGAGGTAAGAGAAAAAGAGGAGGATATTGCAATTAATAGTAATGTAGAAGTTAATACAAGGGCCACTCTGAAAGTAATGCCTCCTATTTTATTATGTTAGCCTATGACTTGCAAGGCAGATGGTGGTACAGCAATAGAGGAGGAAGCTTCCTGCCAATATTCTGGTACATTCTGTTGCCATATGACAGATGATAACAGAGCAGTAGTCTGGCAAAATATCATCTGACATAGAAGTGCATATGAAGCAAATGTGTGTCACTGAATTCTGCCGTGCAGATCAAGTGGCACCCATTGACATTCATCGACACTTGCTGAACAGGTTATAGATACTGAACAGTGGATTTGAGCACAGTGAGGTGGTGAGTGGTGTGTTTCAGTAGCCGCAGCAGTGATGTGAAAGACAAGCCACATTCCAGGCAGCCATGCAGATCTGTCACACCACGAAGTGAAGAGCCCATCAATCTGCTCATCTGTGTGAATTGGTGGATTGCAACCAGGAAACTATGTGAAAAGCTAAGTACACTGGCTTCAGTGCTTTGGAAACTGTGATGGCAACAAATGCTCACAAAGAAACTGAAAGAGCATAGTATGTCAGTTTGTCAGGAACTGTTGTATCATTATGAGGCTGACGGTGACAGTTTCCTGGATCACATCATTACTGATGATGAGATGTGGTGTAACCACTACAAGCTGTGGTCAAAATGGGAGTCCATGGAGTGATGACATGAATTCTCCATCAAAGAAAATCTTCAAGTTATGTGCACTGTCTTTACTGATGGCAAAAAGGTGATTCTTCTCTATATATCCAGGAACCAAGAAAAAACATCAACTCTGACCGTCATGGGTCAAACTAAACTAAAGGCGTGAATTTCCAGAGTCAGGCCGGGGAAGAAGACAACTTTTCTCTTACAAAATCATAATGCCAGGCCCCATAACATTTTGAAGACTGGGGAGCACATTGCCAAGCTTGGCTGAACTGTCCTAGCACACTCATCATATAGCCCAAATTTACTGTCTTCTTTGTATTTGTTCTAATTTCTATGCCATAAATAGGAGACATTACTTTCAGAGAGAATTACATGTACTGTGTAAGCATCTGCAAATAAACAAACAAACAAATAAATAAATATATACATAACCCAGAACATGCAGGAGCATGATGGTTAAATAGTAAAAGCTTTAAGGCATGGGTCTTGAACACAATACAGGGAAAATTCGTAAGAAAAACAATTTATTATATTCTTTGAATTCAAAAGCAAATAATCACATACATTAAATTTCTTAGCATTATTTTTTTATTTCAATGTACTTTGGATGCAGTTACTGAGAGGCATATACTTTTAAACACTGGTTTAAAAGAAAGTCTTCACATGAAACTGAGTCATTGCACTTGGTACATTTCCACTTCACAAAGCAGTATTTACCAGTAAAAACTGCAAACATTATCTAGGCCACTGTCAGGAAGTGATAAATGAGGTCATTGGTAGTGTAACCCCACTTTTTTTCCCATGGGTGATATTGACTCCCTTAGAAGCATTCACTGGTGAGTTTCTGAATATGTAAGGATTTCTACTGAATGTCTATGGAATAGTAGATTTTGTATGACTTCTGCAATGTTACCTTGTCAATCAGGAAGGAACAGTGTATTCATTGGAGTGCTGCTTTCAGCAGTCCATATAGAACTATTTTTCATAAATAGAAGTAGGGAGTTGTTTGTTGATACATGAACTTACACATACTAATAGTTCTGTCTATTAATTCTATCAAACTAGCATTTGCATTGCAGAAAAGTAAATGTTAGAACATTTTGAAGCAGTCTTCCATACCTCTTCTCATGACTTTTTGAAATACTAAATTATGCTAGAATCAATGGAGATGTGGAAAAATTATGTGATAAAGGAAATTTAATGAAATGTTACCCAGTGTGCGTCTTTCCATCTTGCATAAAGTAGCAATTATCTGTCCTATTTTCTATTTAATTTATGAATTCCCTTTTGATACCAAGTGTTTGCATTAATGCGGTGACATAAATGGGCCACAGACTAAAGCAAAATTGTTAGATTGCAGTTAAATCAGAGGTTTTTTTTTTTAAAAAAGAAGATAAAAATGCCAGACAGGTGAGATTTTAGGACCTTAGTGCCTTCAGTATAATGATCCTTTGATGAGCTGATTTCAGATTCACGTGATTCTTTGGTTCAAATATACATTTATCTCCAGGTTAGGCTGGGATGTTCTCCAAGTCCTGTACAAATCAGTTCCACATCATGTCTTTAAAAAGCACCGCTGATACATACAGACAGAAGGAAAATATGTGATGAAGATCTGTGTTTGCGTGTTGAAAATACATTTTTTTAATACTGAATTTTGTGTTTTCCAGTGCATTAAAAGTGCTCACCAACTATGATTTTCTACAGGATACAAAAGGGCATCGATATGTTTTTCTGAAATTGTATTGAAAAGCGTACAGTATCTTGGCTTCCACTGCATTGCTTTATAAAATGATTTCTATGAAATTTTTGTCATAAGTAAGAGATGGAGTCGAGATGGCTGACTGTGTGACTGGCTAAGTATTATGTTTCTGAAACCCTTTGGGATTATTCTGCCCATTAATGTGCATTCTCCATCCAGATTCTACTCATTCTATAGCAATCAGCATCATCCCTTACTTTGCAAGCCTCATGCTCTGCAATGTGTGAGAACAAGTGTGATTAGTCTGTTATCGGTATTAGTCAATCCAGATTTTTGGTGAAAGTTTATTATTTTCCATGAAAAAGTAGCAGTAGGTTTCAGCGTTCTTTTGTGCTGCTCAGAAAGACATCTTCCCATCAACCTCTAGTAAATTCTGTACTTTCTTTGTATAGGTGCATGTGTATATGCATTTTATCAGTGAGACAGAGAACAGAACTGAAAGGCCTTCTTCAATCAAATTAGTGCTGAAGATTATTTAGTAAAAAATGTTCATTCTAATCCATTTTGTGAGAAATGCTGTATTCTTATGGCTATGAGGACTTCTGCTTCCATTTTTGATTGCAGATGTGACTGGGTAATTTGAAATCCTTATTTTTTCTCCTCTAAATTTCCTTTTGAATGTATCTCTCTCCTTCCTTACTCAGCCCTTTTCTACTAACAGTCCCCTGAGTCAGATAGAACCGACACGACCTTGAGCACCGATCAACACAGATGTAGTAAATTTACATAGTATCATGCAGTTTTCCTTGAAAATGTATCACCTAGTGGAAAATGGGGACTTATATGTGCCTGGACAATCTGAAATGAAGGACAGCTTAAACTAGAGGTTTTTGACATTTCAGACTGTTCCTTATGAGAAATTACTAACTTGTGTGACTTCTTTCTCCTATCTGAAATAGCAACATTAAAGGCAGTAAGTTGGTATACAAAAAAAGTGCTGCTGAATGAGACTTATTCACACAAGGAGGAAGCACAAGGGTTTGCATGTACAGCGTGACCTCACAAATCAATTGACTTAAAACAGTCTTGCCCCTTACACTCACACCAGCGTGCACACATCAGCATCCAAAATGTTTTTATTTCACATTAATTTTCATATTCTCCATAATTAGATTCATGAGCCTATAAAATGAATGTTTCCACTTTTATACTGTGAGAGAAAGAACAGTGCTACTCTCTGTTAATCTAAAGGCCATACAAAATTAATTCTAATGGCGATAAAATGCATTTTCAGAAATTCTGTACTATGAATGTGTTAAGAAATAGATCTAAATAACAGAAGGTCCTGTACAAACACAAAGTTGACCTTGCTTCACTGACCCAAAAGAGACACTAAACAAAACTGGTGAGTAAAAATGTCTAAAAGAGCTTCTGTATGGACAACACTGAAGGCAGCAACCATAGCTTGTTAATTGATATCTGTAGCCAAGGATTTTCTATCATGCCAGGATGAGTTTTTGTCATGAATTTGGAAGAGGAAGTTGTTCATGAAATGCTGAAAGAAAAAAACATAAAGATGTATATTGAAAATCTTAGAGGTGGACAAAGAGGGTTAAGTGAACATGAGTCAACTAAATGAGGAATGTCAGTTTTGACAGAACGCTTCAATCATTAAGAAGTATAACCAACAAAAGGTAATGCAATCAAATGTCCACACTAGATTTTTTTTTTTAATCCACATGCTTTGACTATAATGGCAAAAAAAAAACAAAAACAAAAAAAAAAAAAACAGAAGTAGACAACTTACTGTTCAGTATCTGAACTGTTTGCATGTAAAACTGCAGAGATAAGCACTGACCTTCATTTTGAATAACTGTCATAATTCCCCCTGTGGGCTGGCTAGAGCCTGTCATCTTGCAAAATGAAGTTTAGAAACTGGTCTTTAAATTTCAGATCTTGAAAAATGAAAAGTTAATACGTTAGCGTTATAGGTCAGTACACGCTCTCAAGATTTGTGACAGTCAGTACCATTTACAGGTGTCTTGCTTATGTCTTTGTATTGCTCTTTGCTATTGCTTATATGGCTATCAGCTGGAATACTAGGAAGAATAGCATGGTAGAGAGCTCAGACTTTCGGGCACTGCTGAATGATTGAGTCATATTTGCCTAGTGAGCACACTGAGTTCTAGCCTAGTATTCTAGCAAGACCCCAGAAGATAAAAAGTAATGTCCTTCTTGAAATAGGGGAGTACAGATGTTTCTGTTTTATAGCTATCTTCAAATACCAAATTCCAAACTACTCTGAAATCAAGAAAAAAGACTGTGTAAGTTTAAATGTAATCTACTTGTAGAATAAATTAGGTTCCTAAATGTTTCCTGAAACTTTTACAACCACTGTTGAAATTATATATCAAACCAATGGTGTACTGATGGAAACAACATGACAAGAGCTTGGGGGTTATCAGTGTACATGAACAAATTATCTCCAGTTCCACTATGTATGGTGATGATACATAGTTGTTCTCTGCAGTTTATAGAATAGATTAACTTGTTACATAAGTGCTGTTTTCTGAAACATATTCTGCTTTTCTCTAGCATTTGGATACACAAACAGGCTACAAAGACACATTTTACATAAGCTGACATCAGTAGACGACTTATTTGAAACAGAATCAGTTGGTGCTGACTAATTAGTTATGACATATATATTCAGCATATATTTAGTTTAAACATGAAATCCTGTAGTATTTGATAAGCAGTATGTTAAAATTGTTTCTTCTGGTGACTGAATTTGACTTGATTTTTCTTTAAAAATCTGATCTGAATGGCATTAAAGAGTAGGATCAGGCAATATCAGAAAACTGTTTTGCATCCTCAGGGCTATATTAAAGCTGCATCTGAAATAAAGTATGAAGTAATTTATTGTTCATGGGGGAAAGGGCTTTGAAGTAATTTATATTATTTTTGTCTTATTTGAATTCCTTATGGCAGAAAGAACTTAAAATAAGGATTCCTAAAAATTCAAAGATTTCTTAACTTCATGGACATTGGATATAATTACCCATTAGCAGTTTCTTGAATTTTCCATGTTGAGTAATCACAATACTTTTTTGTTTAGGAGTTTCTATTCTTTCCATAACTGGTACTTTTCACATGACGATTTTTCTAGTATATTTATCTGTCAGTTATTCTATTTCTTATGGTCACAGGATTTCAAGAATTTGAACTCCTCTGGTAAACTAATACATCTCTCCTAATATAAAGATTCTTCACAAATGAGTAGGTGAAATCTAAAAACAGATTGTGCAGCCAAACAAGTGTTGTTTTGTTTTTGTTTTTTTTTTTTTTTTGTTGTTGTTGTTGTTGTTTTTTAAATTCTGATTTGTTTTGGTTTCATCCCATCGAAAAGGAGATTTCATTTAGACTGAAAATTATCTTCATCCTTAGGAAAACTGTGAAGACAGATCAGATAAATTTCGTTTTAAAGGGAATTACTGTATGAAGAAATCCGTGCTTCAGAGCTGCTATTAACAAAGAGAAGAAGGAAGACGAATTCCAGCAGCTTTATTCTGTGATTTTCAGCAGTTAATCATGTGTTCCCTCACAGGTCCTGATATCTTAATGATGTAAAATGAAAACAAAATGGGAAGTCAACCAACTTTCTGATGAAGTCACAGTGAGATCCTTCCTTGTTAGGTTGATGCAATGCCAGAATACCTCAGAGCCAGGCCATGAGGAGTAGTCTGCTAGTGGAAAATGTAAAGCTAGGTTAGGCCTTAGGAATAGGCCATTATTGATAAATCAAAGAGGACTACATCTTTGTGAGAGTGAGTGATGTGGACTGTCTCACTGCTATACTGCCTAGGACTTCCCTACCTGATACATCATTCCTGTCTTGAAAAAAATCTGTTTGGAGGAGCCCTGCATGGAATCTGAAAGTAGACTAAACACCAGATGAAAATCCGGTGTATAATGATAAGACTTGCTTGGCCCTTCTGCCTGACCTCTGAGGCTTTTCTTGTCTTCATTAGCATTCCCAGCTGCCTCAGCTTCCCAAGCCAGCCTTGGATCTGCTTCTTCTTCCCAGATAGTTCCTCTGACAGTTACATAATGACACGATGCACATCCCAACCACAAATACTTTCATACCCTTCAACAAATGAAGTTTGACTGTTCCTAACACAATTGTTTGAATCTGCTGTGATTTGGTTCCAACCACAACTTAAGTCTGTGAGGCTTTGTACTATACATGTGTATTTTGACTTTTCTGCTTACAATACACATGCTTGCATGAGTTTACATCATATTTGCACTTTTTTATGCCTACAATGTACTGAGGATTAATAATATTAAATTCTACCAGAGGCATAATCAGAGTAGAAAAACTACTAGATTTGGTAACTCTCTAAACATTTCCCATCTCCAAGATTGCAGATAGTAGATAATTTAGGTTTTCAATAGACTCATATGAGTTATGGTAAACCTTAAAGCAGGCTATATCCATTCTAGTTTTCATCAGTTTGAAAATATTGGCTCTTCACTTTGTAAAGCTGTATTTATGTAAGACAATATCTTGCAATGAAAACAACGAGGCCAATCAGCAAGAGAACAAGTGAGGCACACCTGCAAATTTCATTCAAGGTAAAGAGAAAGTAAATGATTATTAGAAAGCAAAGTGAAATTTCTGTAGTAGTCTGACACTGCTAGTATACATACACTT
Source organism: Callipepla californica brunnescens (assembly GCA_023055505.1). Classification (NCBI taxonomy): domain Eukaryota; kingdom Metazoa; phylum Chordata; class Aves; order Galliformes; family Odontophoridae; genus Callipepla; species Callipepla californica. The sequence continues at coordinate 90,902,751 of JALIRH010000001.1, read as the reverse complement.
ATGGTGTAGTTTTATTTGAAAGCACTGTAAATTGCCCAAAACTGTTCATGTCAGTGCAGAGTTATGGCGAGTACTTTTTTTGACTCATGTTTGCTCTATTGTGCTCTATCTAAGCATGTTCTCATTCACTGTAATAGTTATTTTCCTACATAGGTCTGATTTTAGAACTATGCTGTTTCTGAAACTGACTACCTGTTATATGTATATTAAATGACAGATCTCATAGGTCTCTACTTCTCTACTTCCTACAGCTGTAAGTTTATTTTTTCTTCAGTTGAGAATGGAGAACTGTATGAGCACCTTACTTTGTGTCACAAAAAGTTCTCTGTCATGAATGACAAAAATATTACAGTAATGGCAGAGATTCAGGGAAGAATCAAGTATTTACATGAGGGAGAAATCTTGTCACACAGTTCTGTCCGCAAAAGAAGCTTCTAGAACTTCAGTAGCTTTTCATTATAACCTGCGGCTACATGGATATTAAGATAATTCCCTCCCCTTACTTAATTTCTTCCCTTACTATGGGAGATGAATGCTGAAGCTTTAAGCATACAGCATATGCAACCATCTTTATTCTTTTGCACTGCTAACATACTCATCATACAAATGAGCATACTGTGACAGAAACAGCATTGTGTACATGTGCACTGGGAAATTTTCTTGCATACAGATATCTTTGCTGTTCCTAATTTCTCAGTTGTATCTTAGAACCAAAAAGTTATGGTGCAGCTGATTAGCCTGTGAAGATTACAAGTTCTCCTATACATAAATATGTAGTATTGAATAACACCAAAAGCCCTGGGGTCTGGTGGAAAGAAACTTTTGTGGTGTACTTCTGTGTATGGCTAGTCTTGTTTAACATATTTATCACTGGTCTGAATTTTGGAACAGAACACATCACTAGCAAGTGGTCATCAAATTAAGAAGTGCTGCTTACATTCTTGAGGGTTGAGAGGCCTTGCAGTGTGACCTAGATAGATTGGAACACTGGGATATTAGGAATGGTATGAAATTCAAAAAAGGAAAATGGTGGGTGCACCACCTCGGATGGAATAGTACTGGACAAAGATTGAGAGACAAGTAGTTGAAGAGCAGCTCAGCAAAAAGTGACCTGGGAGTGCTGTTGACAACAGGTTCAATATGTGCCAGCAGCGTGCCATGGCAGCCAAGAGGGCAAGCCACATTTTGAGGTGTATTAAACACAGCATCACCTAGCAGTCAAAAGAGGCATCTCCCCAATGAAATTTAGCACTGTTGTGGCATCACCTGAATATTGCAGGTAGTTCTGGGCTACATGTCTCCTGGCAACCGTTGATTAAACACTAGAGAATGGCACAAAGCTCAGCAAGAGAAAGTTCAGACTGGATATAAGGAAAAATGTCTTTATGATGAGGGTGGTCAAACATTGGATCAGGCTGCTTAATGAGGCTGTTTATGATCCACGCCTGTCAGTATTCAAGAGCCAGTTAGACAGTGCTCTCAGTAATATGGTTTGACATGTAGTCAGCCCTGAGAAAGTCAGGCAGTCAGAATAGAACATCTTTGTAGATCCCTGCCAACTGTTCTGCTCTCCTCTACTCCACTCCACTCTTCTTATCACAGCTTTGCACTCAGAAAACTGGCCAGCTGTCTATCTACATGGGGGGTTATCGTGACATACAGGGTTCTAGATATGACCAGAGAAACCAAGTTTCAGAGTCCTTGATTTACTGAGGATTTATTCAGTGTAAGTATATAGGAAGAAACTGCATTTCTTTTATGGATGCTGCAACCAATTTGTGTTGGCTAATAAAATAAATCCTATTAATTTTCTAGCACTGAACAAATGTACCAGTAAAATGTCTTGCCTGCTAAGCTTAGACAAGTACAGTTGTAGTTTGGTCACCCTTTATCCTAAAAGAGCTGAATGACAATATATCAAATGTTTTTAGGGGTGCTTAGTAATGAGTATATGTACAAATTAATGTACATATTAATCTTTCTGAGTAGGATGGCAGCAGTCTGAAACATGATTACTTAGTAAAAAAATAATTTTCAGTACATAGATCAAATTTTAATTGATAGACTAATTACAGAAAGACAAGAAACCTTTGAAATTATTTGACTGAAGAACTTAATCAATGTTGGTTTTGTATTTTTCCTTCTCCTCTCCCAACTCCTTTGCGAATCATATAAGGCTTCACATAGTCATATAACAATAACTTCTTATTTAATGATATAGAAATTTAACTTTTGGATAAGAGCAACAAACCATTGCATTGTATGGATATTATAACTGATACACTAAGAGGACCAGAAGTAATTAGTCTTAAAGTATTTATTGCTGTTTAGCTTTCAGCCAATGCAGGTAGTGAGCAGTCAACATTTAAAGAGTTCTTTGTAAAAAAAATCTAAAAATAAACAAACTTTTAATAACAAATTTAAAAAAATCAAGTATTTTAAGGTCTTGAAAGTTTTAAACTGAAATAAGAAATTCACAGTAAAGTATAATTTTTTTCATTTGTGCTGTTTTTGATAATTAAGTCAACCAAATTATTAGAGATACTGTCATTCAGCAACTCAGATTTTTTCTCAGATTGTGTAGAGGCAGAAAAAATCTCAAGGAAAGACAAGATATATTCTAATGACAGACTTTTCTATCAGTCCAGGAATAATACTCTATGGGAGCTCTGCTACAACTCACGAATGTCATAGGATATCTGCAGAAGGTTTTATAAGTAAATTAAAGAGATAAATTCAAACACAAAATATTTCACAGCTACAGGAAAAGAAGCTGCCTCACAAGAACCAGGATTAAACTGAGTTTTGAATTTCTTAAAATGTGAAAGTTGTATTTTATTTCCTGACATTATATTTTCAGTAAACTCTTATTTAATGATACACTTTCTGAAACAGGAAATAAGTATTTAAAATATACACTCTAAGATTCGTTTTTATTATAAGGCATTTCTAAGGTCAGCTAATCTGGTTACGTAAAACATCATAGAACCATGTACTTTAAGAATCTGACTGAAATAGTTCACACGATATACAAGGAGCATACTGCAGCTCTTTTTTTTTTTAAGTGAGAAACAGGTGTAGAGATTTTGAGATTATAAAGATGGAAACACAAGAGACAGATGTTGAATACAATAAGGAGATAATGATGTATGTATGATTAATATATCACTAAGTATGGTTTGGGACAGTTCTGTATGACCTATTTATTCAGATTAAAAGCATGTGCTCTAAATAATGGTAGGCTTTTAATTTAATCAGAATTTGTCTTTATACTGCCAGAACTCAAACGGAAATGTCATGGACATTTAGGTTGATGAGACCTTACAGTTGCTATATCATTCTTGTTAAGGACAGTAAATGACTGGATATTTGACCTTTCCTGTTATAACCAGTTACACTGCAGACTGAAAAATTATAGAAGCTGTAGAACGTTGTCATTATGTGCTTTGCTAATCAGTTGTTATTCACAGAAATTCACATCCCAGACTACTTCCACAAGACTAGATTTAAATGTATTTCAAATATACCTTTTAGCATAGATGATGCACACCAATCCTGAATGAAGCTATACATAAGAGGCTTGATATCTCAATATCAGATTGTTCATCAACCTCAGAAAAAAATCTATGCCTCAGAAATTAAATTCTATGCCTGCAGATTAAAGCCCTGAGTTTTATTGAAACTGGACATAAAAAGATACAAAAAATTTGTGTTTTCATTTGGGCTTCACCTTGCCCCAGAATGCCTGAAAGACAGTGTTGTAGACCACTACTTTTTTTTAATCATTATTATTAATTTGATTTTCTTTCATATTCTGTGATCATCCTAGATGTTTACAATAGACAGGCTAAGTCCAGTCAGACTGGTTGTATGTTCTGTGAGTTGCATCATGTTACTGATGCATAATACAGCATCACAGAATTGTAGGGGTTGGAAGGGACCTCTAGATATCATCGAGTCCAACCCCTTGCCAAAGCAGCTCCCTAGCCCAAGTTGCACAGGTAGGCATCCCAGCGGGTCTGGAACGTCTCCAGAGAAGGAGACTCCACCACCTCTCTGTGCAGCCTGTGCCAGTGCTCAGTCACTGCACTGTGAAGAAGTTCCTACACACATTTGTGGAACTTCCTACAAGCCAGAATATTGCTTATAAGGATTGAAAGATATTGATAAAGCTGTGGTGCACTGATGGAATGCAGCTATTTATGCACATTTATGACAATTCACTCTTCTCTTACAAACCTGAATATCAGCATTGACATCTGCAATCTGACTATAAATCGGTACACTAAGCCAGATGGACTTGTTTAAGTGTAAATACCAGCATTTTAATTAGGTGCCTACATTATGAGAATGTTAATAAAAATCTAGGGTAAGATTAAGCCTAAACTTAATATCAAATGCCACATGGTGTGTTCTCTGACACACATTCACGCCAGATATCTTTTCATGATGTTTTTATAGATCATGCATCTTTGTTACTATCTGAGGTACTGCTTGGAAGCTGAAGCCTATCAATCCCACTTGCATTATTTTTTCTGCCTCAAACAATAACTGCCAACAACATGCCAATGATCTAATTATTTGCTGTACACAAACAGCTATATAAAATATTATGAATCTTAAAAGAATTGACTTCACTTCAAATTAGCTTTATGTACAATAGATTTTTTAAATCCCTACCAAATTCCTCTTATTACAAAACAAACAAACAAACAAACAAAACTAATGTAGATGACTTTCATTTGAAGCAGTAATACAAGGAAATTAATATTTCAGTTATGAAATTCAAGTGAGAAATAAAAGTGAAAGGGACTGTAAAGCTGGACCAACAATCATTAGCCACTGATAATATAGTGAACATAAATAAGAGAGAAGAAGCTAGATCAGCTTTCTGAGACCATTTTCCTTTTTTTTAATCTAATAGTTTTCAGATGAAAGAACAAGAGGAGTGTTTCTCTAGTCTTTTCCCAAATAGAAATATCTGTTCACTTGATAAAATATGCAATTTTATAAATTGTATTAATATGTTTTTAAATTAAATTATAAGAAATTAAATTTTCTCTTTAAATATCTCAATAGATTTAGTAAAGTTTTCAAAAGAGTAGAAAATATATTATAATTAAATGAGTCCTTTAAGAACACTTATAAGAAGTTCATGTGAGTCTTAAATATGCAGTGTGTCTGTGAGTATTTCCAGATTAAATATCAACTATGGTTGATTTGTTTTTGTTTTCTTGAACGTAATAATATTCAGAAGAAAAATCTTTTTTAATAAAATAGGAAAGCACGAGTTTATGAATTTCAATTAATTTTTACTTGTCAAAAATTATTTCATATTATTTATTCTGAGAAAAAAAACTTTTTAATTGCTCTGATTTATAGACTTTCCAGTAGCTTTTGAGTGCACAGACATCTCTGTAATTCTTCTTATACAGATTTGTCAGTTCAAAATAAATTAGGAATTGTACAATACAGAGAAAACTTAAGTTGTTTTGTCAAAATACAATACAGCTGATGCAAGTAAGACATATATCCACTGCAATGCATGCAGAACAATCTGACTTGAAGATATTGTCCCTAATTCATGGAACAATGAGGTTTTTTTATGGAAAACTGCAATCTCATTTCCAAGCATTTGTTGCTGGTCCTAAATATCACAGAATCACAGAATTGTAGAGGTTGGGAGGGATCTCAAGAGATCATGAAGTCCAACCACCCTACTAATCCAGGTTTCCTACAACAGCTTACACAGATAGGTGTCCTGAGAAGGAGACTTTACAACCCCTCTGTGCAGCCTGTTCCAGTAGTCTGTCACTCTGACAGTAAAGAAGTTTTTCCTTGTGTTAATATAGAAACTCATGTGTTCCAGTTTGTGTCCATTTCCCCTTTTTATATTGCTCCAACATGAGTTTGCATGTCAAATATATATCTGTTTGTATATAGCTGTCATTTAAAAAAAAAAAAGTACTGCATAAGGGTGGTGGAGAACTTGGCAGCATCTGTGTGGGGAGTATTTAAGGGTATATTTGATTAAATCTAATGATAGATGTCATTTACCCTTAGTGATGCCTGAAATTTTGATGTCTGGGCTACAGCTGCTGACAGTAAGTTTTAAGGTAGATGTTTTCGGATGCATGTGTTTTATTTTTATTTTGCTTGTTTGTTTTCTTTTTTTAGATCTATCTATTTGTCATCAGAGACTACGAGGCGAGTTTAAGTTGATAGCTCTTACTTAAGTAGTTAGTTTACCTTTCACAACATGTTGGAAACAGTATGCCCTAAGTGATCTCCAGGTGTCTAAAGGACACTGGAATCAATAGAAGTCAGTTTCAGATATATTATCAATTTACCCTCTGCAAATGAGATGGACTGCTACAAAAATTGTCAAGAGTAAAATGATTATGCCTTCAGCATTCAAGGCAATAAATTAGCCAAACTGGAATATGGGTTAGCCATTGACTAATGTTGATCTTAGTTCTGCTCCTTCATCTTAAGATCTTTCCTCTTTCATTCTCTTGTTCTGTTCCCCCTTTGAGCTTGGAGTTATCAATCAACATCTTGTTGTGAGGTGCTTAATTCTGCTGTGTAGCTGTAAGTGTAATCATTTCCTGGGATACTTTTTTTATGAAGGAAACCCAACTGCTATTAAATATACCACATGGTTGTGACTTTGTACTTTGGAATTTAAATATATTTATTTCTTATATCAGTGTTTGTTGTCAGAATTTTTGGTACACAAAGCATGACCCAGTACAGGTCAGCAAGTGGCTTTGTGTCTAGGTTGAACTGCAGAATATAGCTAGCAAAACTCATGCAGTGTTTTATTATAGACTTTCATAATGAAATAACTGTAAGATTTGCACGCTCCATCATCTTGTCTGGCAAGTGCTGGAAATATTGAGAGAAATAAGGCATTTCCTTCATGTAATGAAAGATGTAAGGCTTGCCTTTTTTCTTTGAATAAAATACCTTACTGATTCACAAAAGAAAAGTCCTGTAATTGTCACATGTGGTAGCATTTGAGGAGTATGAAGGCATTGTGACTGGATATATCATCAAAGAGGCTTTGATGATATTGTTAAGTGAAAAAAAAGAAAGAAAAATTATAGTGAAATAGTAGAAATGCTAAATTTCTTCTGAGAAATATAAAATGAGCTCACTCATCTAAGGATCTTTGTGGTTAATCTCGAGAAAAAAATTAACATCAAATTATGCTGTAAACAGAAATGTTTACAGAAATGTTTTCAGAAGAAAATACTTCCTTGTGGACAGAGCACATTCTTATAACATAAATGGGGAACCAGGGGTTGAGATGCCTTTTCTGCTTAAGTGGCCAGAATATTATTTCCCTTTAAGTAACCCTTACTCTGATCATATTTGCTTCCTGTATTAGGCAAAGATCATCAGGTGACCTCTTCTCCAAACTTTCTTTGTGCTTTTGTTGTTGTTGTTGTAATGTCCTGTCTGACTCCAACTATCATAGTAAATATTGTGTTTTTTATAGGAATGAAGGAGAAATCCAATGAACAGATTATCTTCTTATGCCAACCACAGTCCAGCTAAACTAAAATATGAAGTGGTTTATGGAGCATTAAATTGAAACCGTCTCAGTTGAAATACAATCAAATGACAGGACACAGGCATGTTTTATTTTAGTGCATTTCCTACCTGTCAGGAAATATTGGTAATATCACTCCTCCTCTCAGTTTGATTATTCTATTATCGAAAAAACAGGGATTGTCAGAAACATACATGTTGATTTAGCATTGCACTGATGAAGCCATTTTGTTTGTATGATGTGCCATTTTTCATTGCCTTCTTATCGTGGTGTTTCGGCTGCACCCAAACCAGGACTTATAATTGCTTCAGTTTCTTCTGGTAAAGTTATGTCCGTGTCAGTCATTCAGTACCTTTCGACTGCTTCATTTTGGATCAGTTAGAAAAGAATGTGCAGTATGTACTTTTACATATGCATGATGTGTTACTCCTTATAATTAAAGTCTACCTCCTACATAAGAGTGTGGCTGCTACTATATGTATCAAGTATAACATATTAAAATGAAACTCTGCCATAGGATTTAGAGGAGTGAAAAGAAGTTTCTATTAAAAACACCTATGAAGCAGTGTGGGCATCATATGACACATTTGTGAAACACCAAGTGGAAATCTGAAAACAAACTCCATTATCCTTTGTAGGTAAAACTCAAGCCCTTCAGTGAAAGATATGTTACCATCCATACATTCAACACTCACTCAAAGGTGTAGATAATACCCATCTGAGCATCATGTACAGCCATTCCTGTATTTATTTGAAATGAGGTGCATGCGCCTTAGGAAAGGGCTGTGCGTCAGTGTTTAGCAGCTGCTGGAATGTGGAAGCTTGTTCCTCCTGCTGAGTAGACAGCTGCTGACGCAGATTTAGGAAGATACCATGATTTTTCCTTGATGCTCATGCAGAGAGCGAGAAATTAAAATTCTTATATTAGTCCTACATTGGCTTGATATCATATATGAAAATAATGAAGACATGTCTGCCATGTGTCAGACAAATACATGGAATATGATATTTATCTCTGGAAATAATAATATTAACTATTTAACTTACTTTAACTGCATATCAAATGTGCAAGCACAACTAGCTGTTTTGTTATGTGTTGTGATTTGAAGAGTTAATCACACTAGACCCTTCCCTCCCTTCAGGAGAAGGAGGGGAATGAAGAGGAAAAACCTTGAGATAGGAATACAGATTTATTAAAAGGAATGTGATGTAATGCAGAATAATTAAGAATAATAAATAAAATGAACCAAAAATAAATTGAAGGAGAGAGGGAATCAGTGTGAGTCTTTAACAGCAGGCTGTTAAACTTTGCTTCCAAAGGGTGTAAGCTCTGTACTGTTTTCTACTAATTTCTCTGGCAATGGCTGCATCCCTAGTAATACTTTTCAGCTGGTGGGCTTCTTTACCATTGAGATCCACCTTACTGGCTCCAGTATGCCAACACTGAAGCATCCTCGTGACAGTTTGGAAATTCTCAGTTCCAGGTGATTACAAAATAAGAATAAAAAAAAAGATACTATTGTAGAATTTCTAGGTATCTTTGCATCTTTGCTTTAACAGGAATGATCTGCTGTAATATGAGATCTACTGGGCTGGCTGAGTTACTATTCACCTGTGCTTTGTAGTAACTCTTTTACTCATATCCACTGAAAGAATTTCCATTTATAAAATAGCTCTTGTGCCCGTATACTTATTGTGAACTTGGGAACTGATTAAAACAATGTGACTCCGAAATGCATACAAGTAATATCACAGGTAATATTCAAAGAGAAATATAAACAGTTTTCTATTGCAGACACTGGACAATATGTTCTAATAGAAGTAAAATTCTTTGTTTTGTTGCATTCTGTGGAGCTGAAATCACCAGGATTTTCTTACTTTGTTGATCTTTATAAAAGACCAGCTCAAAAGTAACGCTTACTACACATGTTGCACACCCACACAGCGCTGGAATAAAGTCTACCTCCTCTTGCTTGTCTATCTAATTTTCTGTGGAAAGCAATTATGAATATAATGTACTTTCTTGATAGTCTTTAATCTGTAATTTGATGGCAAACATGAGAACAATCTAGTGCTACTGCCGTAGGGAGAACACTCCCTATTGCATTTACTTTCACTTATATAAGGCAGAGTGAAGATACAGGAGATAAATACTTCAATGTACGATACCTGTGTGAAGATGTCAGGTCATCCACATTCTCTGTCAAAATCCTAGAATCATAGAACTATAGAATGGTTTGAGTTGGAAGGGACCTTTAAAAGCAACTAGTTCCTACCCCACTGCTATAGGCAAGGACACCTCCTACCAGAGCATGTTTATTCATAGCCCCATCCAGTCTTGCAAAAAAAATGACAACATTGCTTTCCATATCTGTAATTGGCAGCTCAGTCCTTCTGTGCTGAGCAGAAAAATGATCAGAATTCTATTTTATAACCCCACCAAACACATCATTTTGAATTCGCTTTACTTAAGAATCTTCAAGAATCTCTCAGCTTTTCTGTCTCCCTACCCACCTTACCCCCATCCTGTATCTGAGTTGCTGTTGTTTTCCTAAATCACTACTGAATGTATGCTATGCTATCCTCTAAACTAAAATTGGTAGAGCCATAGAGGCTACTAATATTAAGATTTTTTATGTGTCCAAGATATTTTGGTTAGGATCTATACTTGTATTATTTTGAAACAGTAAAAGAACCATTCCATCTTCTCCACATTGGAAGTATATTGTTCAAGTGATGTCCAAATAGTGACATTTACTGCTTGGAAGATCTATATTTGCCAGATATAAGTGAAAAGATTCCCGAGCTCCTATTACTAACTCCTCAGAAAGTTTATTTAAACACTAATTAGAGGAAAATGTCTTGAAAATCTTTTGAATCATATTTTATATATATTTTTGTTATTTCATTTTTGAGGTGTGGTTTGGAAATAATATTGAGGTTTAACTCAATGAAATATAATTATTTCAGGCCTTCTTCTTTGAAAGAATTTCATTTCTCTTTGTTTATATAGAATATGTTCTTAAATCTTCAGAATAATCTGCAAGTTCTGATCTGGGAGGTGAATACAGAAACAAAGCAAGCAATATCTCCGCTGAATCAAAGCAATGCAATATTATTTTCCTCTTGATTTCCAAGTTTTAGCTAAATAACTATATACTTGTATGCTAACATTTTCATGATAACCCCACTTTTCATGAGTTAGTGCTTTCAACTTTCCAATTTGATTTTAAATTTATTCTATTTTTTTATTATTGCTTATAATACTCTCTTAAGTCCAGTTAACTGTATTGATTTTCAAAAATATTATTTTTAAAAGAATGTATTTCCAATTCTTTGCCTTAATAAACTTTATTTTCCTGATGGATGTGAAATGTTATTTTTCTTTGATGTGCATTGGTATGTGCGTATTGTGAGATACTTACAAAGCTGTAGGACACCAAGAGAAAATGGGAGGTGTAAATACCTCTTTCTAGTTCTGTATCCGTTTCTAAACTGAATGAGTTGTCAGGCAAAATCATATAACTAAGACTGTGTCTTAATAGAATTTTGCTGTGCAGTATTGATCATTTTCAAACAAGCAGTGAAAATACTTCAAGATTTCAAAAAGTCTTTAATTTTACTTGCACATCTTTTATTTAACATGCAGTGCTCAGCTGCTCAGACTGTTTGATGTGTGTTTGTATAGAAGATGCCTCTTCTCACAGTTACTTTACAGTTCAAGTTCTTCACTACCCTGCTTCTGAGAAGGAGGCAATTAGAAAGGTGTAAAATGCTGACTGCTATGGACATTGATTGATCTCGAGTGACCATAACTGAAAGACTAAGCCTATGTTACAAATGCTATATATATAGTGAATAAATGTCAAATATTAATATGGTTAGATTTATGATATGATATTTTTGAAAGAAAGCAGGCTGATTTTCAGATAATGTGTCTACCTATATCGATTCCACATTAGGCGATCTTGGAATTGCTACAAACACCAAGGCTATGACAGCTAAATCTATACTTATAATGAAGTCTCAAGAATCATTGTATCATAGAATCATTAAGGTTGGAAAAAACCACTAACATCATTTAGTCCCAGCCTCAAGACCATCCAGGCCTTTCCCATGTAGTTTCTCCAGCACTGTGCTGTCCCAGCCCTGTGGGAATGGCTCTTCCCCTCTCTCTGCAGGCATTGGCAGTTGCTGCTTTAAGCACCCTCCTCCAGTGAAGCCATTCCCCCAAAACATTTTCCCAGCAGTGCACCATGCTTCTCGCTTCATCCTGCAGCTGGGAATGGCCACAGCAGTCCATCCTAACTGCACCTCAAGTGGGCCAGATCTACCAAGAAGCTCAGCAGCAGCTTCACCTGCATGCACTGCAGCTCCTGGTTTCCCAATAGAGTCCAACTGCAGCAGCCAAAGAGCCAGGCCTGTCTCCCTCACCATCCCCTGCCAGATGGTGGGGAGCAGAAGGCAGAACTTTCTAATATTTTGATTCTGACAGGAGTCATGCATGATAGTCTTTTGAACTTGGGCAGGAGTTGTGTCTCATGGAAGGAGTCTGTTATTCCAGTGCTGTGGAATTATGGTGCTCTCACTGTGGTCACGCTTTCATTGTCAGATTGAATCATTTCATTTTTCAGTCCAGAAACCTGTTTTCCCTGATTGTTCACAATTCATGCATACAGAATCACTCCTGAAATCCATTTTGGAGTGGAACAACTGTGCCTTCCTGCAGATAAGACTCAGGAGGGGCCCTGCTCAGACTGATCCAAGGATTGCTCCAGCAGGTGGGAAGGCTGCCATGTTGCTCAGCAGACAGCTCATGCTTTCAGCTTCTTGCTATAGAAGCAAAAATTTGACAGGCATAAAGGAATCTGTTTATCATACCCATTGCATAAATAATTATTTAAGAATTATAAACATATTCTTACGGTGTCTCATACCTGAAAATTAAAGTTATCCCTATTAGGACCTCAATGAGAATTGGTGTTGCATGGTGAAAGAATACTATTTATGGTGTACTGAGTATGTTGAAGAGGCATGTGGAATACTTATTACATCCAAATTATAAATAGCCTGAATATACTTCCAGGCCAATGTACAAAGAGAAGTATGGACTTGATTCATTCACAATTTGGTTAAGGGAAGAGTTACTCCCTGTAGCATATTACAAGGACCATATAACCAAGATGTATAAATATATCTAAATACACGTATATGCATATAGATGGGTACAAAATATATATTTTCTCCTCAGAATGGATCAATAAATCTCAATTAAGCACTGTCCCAATAGTTGAAATGCTATTGAAAAGTAAAATTATTAAAAAGATAAACATTATACTATGGAGTATTGATAGCGCGGTGTCTGGAGAAAAACAAAACAACAACAACAACAAAAAAACAGCTACTCTCTTTTCATGATTAAAGACCACTAAAGAAGTGGACAAACTGAAATTTGATGGCAGTATTTATTTTTGCTGTAAAAGAGACTCCAGTGAACTCTGTCACTAGTGGGTTTAGCAGTTGGATGTCAAGGACAAGATCTAGAAGTTAGCTTGGTGAAGTCTGAATGATAATTTAGGAGAAAATCTCCATATTTGAAGGTGATTCTAAATTATTTATCTTATTCGTAGAAAAAAATAGAAAGGATAGAACTTCATAGAAAATTGGACAGATTAAGAAAATGGGATTATGGTTTCTGATAAATACACTGTTGAGAAAAGCTAGGAAGTCCATTCAAAGAATATTTGCAATGTTTAACAGCTCAAACTTAATTGCATGGATTCAGGATGGATTCTATGCATCTATTCATCAGAGAGAATAATGGAATAGGCAAGACCCAAGTAATAATAATTAAAAAAATCTTCTTGAGATACACAAATGAAAAGATTACAACTTTGTGAAGAGAAAGGGAGGAAAAGTACAGAAAGTTGATCAGACACTGTTAACAGGTTGTAATGATCTCTCCTATATGCTATAAGTTATAGTCAACAGAAATCTTGTATGTTTGGTACAAGGAAATGTAAAGATTATACCAACCTATAATTATCCTTTCTTTCAAGTTCTCCCAAGGAGCTTGAATATTAAACTGCAAAAAATGTGAGCAAATGATTGCAGAAATCATCTCCACAACTCTTGCTAGCCAATCGGAGAATGGCAGCAATATGTTGTGTTCTTTGACACCAAACATAAAAAGAACAGACAAGTTCTGTTGCATTCCAGAGAAAGAAATTCAGAATCAAGTAGACAAAGATACATCATTCCCATAAACATCCAAGAACCTGGTACATATACATGTCGGCTTAAATATATGTATCTGCAGATAAATGCATAAAGATATGTTGCATTCATTAAATAACTAGCTCATTTAAAATGAGAAGAAATTTTTAAAATGTAATAACTTTTCTACTATGTGTTCTCTGAAATTATGTATGAAATGAAAATTTGCTTTTATATGATGAGGAAAATTGATACATTTTCTGCTTGACAATTATTGTTTTTATGTTTACGCATCTACCATAATATTTTCCCCTTCTGTTTCTTTCTTCTCTTGCAGAAGAAAGGCTTAGGCCTAATGTATTATGCATCGAGCTTTTTCTCTGTTACTTTATGAACTCTCTAAAAGAACTTTCAAATGACAGTTGAGCAAAAAGTGGGTTTGTAATTTGATTTCTAATATGAAAGGAGCTTGCATAAGTTTGTCTGTAGGTAATTCTCAGACATTTATTTTAAAATTTCCACAGGGACCTTACTGCTACTACCACTACTACCACTATTACTACTACTACTACTCTACTACTACTACTGCAAGATGGCTGACTCACCTTGAGACATGCCTGAGCTATATTCCTTCCTTTATTATTTCTGTTTTAGGAACTGACTGTTGTCATTCCCTGTGTGATATGTAAAGGAAAACAAAACAAACAATTAAACAAAAAACCTTATTTTTAGAAGTTTAAATGAGGATTTAGTTTAAAGTAGGGTTGGATTTTTTTTTTTTCTGAAACATAAGAACGTTTATAGCTATAAATATATTGATCAATTGTTATAAATATTCGTTCTCTTTTCTTTTACATATAATCTTGAAAACACTTGCCACGTGGACTTGCTATTTCTATTTTCTGCCTCAGGAATCAAGATGGACAATGAGAATATATCCTGCTCATGATTTGTCATCTTTTTGGAAACAGAGATTAACTTTCCATTGACCTGAAGGAGTGATCTGGGATTAGATTTGCCCTTGTAGTTCCAGCACCACATCAAATCTTCACCTGAACTGACATTTGCACCCTTTGCTCCTCCCTGGCAAGTACCATGCTCAAGTAGTGAGCCAGCCGCTGGGGGATGCTGCCATCCACCTTACTGTTGGGCCTCAGATCTCCACCACGAGGGAAATCCTTTTGTGGGCAAATATGCTGCAAGCAACTGTAAATAAAAGGATTAACCAGAAAGGAACTCTTCCTTCTGCATAGCCATAAAAATATAATTCTGGGATCAGACTAGATATTAGCTGTAACACAGTATGTGACAATAATCTACACTAATGATTACTGTATGTGTAGTAATCCGAGATATAGTTGATATATTTTGTGTGCTTGTGCATGGTGCCCATCACTGTGCAGGAAATAATGTATTAACACTCTAGTAATATGTAGGGATGTACCAATGAAATACATTTTATGTAGAAAAAGAGTCACTTTTGGAAGATTAAAATTTTCTGTTATTATAACATCTTTCCAGTTACACTAAATTTTTATTTAGAAAATTTTAATTTTACATGGTGTCATTCCAGATTTGGAGTGTAAAACTGGCTAGGCTGAGTTTGTTTAAAGTAAATCTTTCTAAACAGAAGTAACGAAAAGTTATATGGTATCTGAAATTCACATACATTGTTATTTACATTCATTTTGTCAAAATAACAACAGACTTCAGGTTTCACTGTTTTATATTCAGCCTATGTCTTCTGTGCATTTAACCAAATCACAGTCTTCAGTCTTTATCTTTACTTTCCACTGTAAATGTAGAGAAAGTGTGAAGAAAATGGGAGAAAAATCACTGCAAAAGTTAAAGGTGTCAAAAGGCTAGGTCCACACAAGGGGCAAAATGTTTATTTTTTTAGATAAAGCTTTGTAATATTTCTGTAGCATCCTTAGATATGAAATATCTGCAAGTAAAATTTAAGAATTATTTTCTCATATGACACTGATAACAAAAGTTCCTCAGTGCACTCTCCTTTTTAAATGCCAGAAAAGCTAACTGTAGTCTGAGTGGTTCACCAAATGTGGGGCAAATAACTTTCATTATTGTATATTATCTGTCTTCAGAACTGGACAGCATTTATTTTTTAAAATTAGTAGGTCACTCATACCTTGGAAATCATATTTATTTTTCGCATTTCATTTAAATATTCTGAGTAGGTCAGCATATAATAATCTTTTCATTGCTAAAATATTTTCTTTCTTCCTATATTTTCCAGGCTTGACACTTAATGCAGTTTTACTTGTGACTGGCACTATAAAATTCAGTCTCCTCAACAATTAAAAAAGCAAGCACACATTTGCCAAGAGTTGGTCTGTTAGATAAATGTTGATATACTGAGTCTGTCTGCTTTGTTTTAGTGTACAGTACAACACAACTAAAGAAGTTTTTAAATTCATGATAAACTAATTCAGTTCTGTAGATAGTGCTTTCTTAAACCACTTTATTACACTTCGATAAGTTTAGAAAAAAAAGATTGCTTAACAGTATTAATATTTATATTCAGAATGTTAATCTGTGCTGTTAATATTCTAATAGGTAAGGATAAGTTGTTTTTCTATGTGAAAATGTACTAAGAGGTATGTAGCTGTTTGCAGCTAGGTTTAAGTTAAAAGTTTCTGAATATTCTGCAATGAGAATGTAATCCAGGAAAATTATTCATACTTAAGCATAGGTTCTTTAATATATTTCTGTAACCTCCTGAATATGGTGAGTGTACTTGAAAGGACAGAAATCATTATTTTCCAGAGAGGTAAATATTTCTCTGACTGAGACTGGGAAAAATTTGACACACTGAGGATTAATGAAATAGATGGGAAAGTAATAAACTGATATTTTACACTTACCTTAACTTGTAGAAAATGTTTATTAACTATCTGGTATAACTATGGTAAGGAAACATTTTAAGAAGTTAGAAATTTATATTAGCAGATGACTGTTTCAGATATGAGCTTCATGCTTAACATAAATCTGACCCTGAAGTTCAATTAGAAGTGATATCTGAGTGGAAGCATATGGGTATTTTTTTATTTTTATTTTTTAATCTCTTAGAGAAATATGTACACCTCTGATTTATATTCAAATAGGCAATGAAGTTCTATATGTCCAAATAGTGACATATCCTATTTTGCAAATAGGATACATGAGCTATTACTTGTCTAAAACAGGACTTCTGTCCATATACGCACCATTGGACATGGAATCATAGTCATACATTAATCACATGTATTTTGCTGTTGTTTTTAAGTAGTAAAGCCATGCATGAAAATGAATCAACATTCCATAAGGCTTAAAGCTATCAGATGTAATTTTCAACACTGAAGTACTAGTATCAGTTCCAAAAAATGTGCAGTAAGAGGCCATATCATGAAGAAAGGAGTGTTTGTATTTTCCTTGATGAGATGTGTTCCATTACCCTCTTAATTCTGACATGTGCCAAATGCTTCATGTTTGTAGGTAATCTTACAAAAACAAAATAGTTACTACCTTACTACCTGAATTCTAGATGGTCACTGGGAGGTGATTCTTCACTCCGGGAGATGATCCTTCCCCCTCTACTCTGCTCTGGTGGGGTCCCATTTAGAATACAGTGTCCAGTTCTGGGCTCTCCAGTTCAAAAATACAGGGATTTGCTAGAAGGAATCCAGTGGAGAGACACAAAGATGATAAAGGACCTGGAACATCTCCTGTAGGAGGAAAGACTGTGACGCCTGGGTCTGTTCAGACTGGAGAAAAGAAGACTGAGAAGGGATCCAATTAATGTTTATAAATACTTAATGGAAGATGGGAGGCAAATGGATGAGGCCAGGCTCTGGTGTGTAGCAATAGGACAAGGTTTAATGGCCTAAATGAACATAGGAAGTTCCATACTAACGTGAAAGAATGTCTTTAAGGTAAGGATGATGGAGCACTGATTGCCCAGAAAGGCTGTGTAGTTTCTTTCTATGGAGATATTCAAGACCCATCAGGATGCCTGTGCAACCTATTGCAGAGTACCTGCTTTACCTGGGGAATTGGACTTGGTGATCTCTTGAGGTCCCTTCCAACTTCTGAAATTCTGTGATTTAACTTTCACTAATTTTTATATTTACAAATATTACTTTCAGATGTATTCCCAAATAGATATTTTTGTGGCTATCCTGACAGCCATTAAAAAAAAATCTGTCAAAGGTAGAACAAAGATTCCTTAGTTAAATCAAGGAGATTTTTCTTCTTAGATCTGCTTTGAATGTTATTAAATAAATAAATAATTGAAAGATAGAAGGTACACTTATCAAAACAAAGTGAAATGTGAAAATTTTTGTATTTCATGTCATCTGCCATCAATAGTCCCCCATAGATGACTTATATATTTGCTGCTGAGTCAATAAGTGGTATTTGGGGAGCTTCTAAATCCATATTTAATTTGTTGCTTCAACTTTGATTTGAATTAATTGTGCATTGTTTTGAAACGAACTATCAAGTCTTCAAACATAAGGACATTATAAATGATGATGGTTAACATTTGAAAGAGAATATTTGATATATCTTAACTGCCACTAGAAAGTCTTCTTAAAATTGATCTACCGTTCATAGTATCAGCACAATAAATGTAAAAAAATATAATTTAAGTTACCATTTGAGAGTGTTGAGCAGGTAGTTTGTCTAGAGATACTGCAGCTGGATAGATGACTGAAAGATAGATAGTAAGAGTTGTATATTTACATGTATATACATATAAACCCCTAAATTCTGCTAGGTGTTTTCAGAGTGGCAGTTTGTGTATAACTTTCATACCTTATCTATGTGTCAAGATCTTTTAAATAAATTAAGTGCATGGAGACCACAGCAGCATCAGTATTCTGTGTTAAAACACAAGGTTTTAAGCTCTGCTTGTCCTTATAACTCACACTTTATTATTTTTATTTGGATTTGCATATAAAGGAGACTGCAAACCTGCAACGTACAGATCCATGACTGATGGTAATAGAGGATCAGTAAGAATTCAGATCAGCAGTGCTTTAAGATATAAATAAAAGGAATTCATAGTTTATTATTTCTTCACATATTTTGGACTTCTAATATGTTTAGGATCTTGATTCCTCTTATTTAAAAATAAACAGTCATCTTGCATGACTACGTGAACAAGAGAAGGTAAGAAGAAACCAAAGCTATTTTATTTATTTATTTTTAAGAAAGATCCATCTCTTAGCATTACATTTATCCAAAAGCAGATAGTCTATATGATCTCATACCTGTTTCCAAAATTTTCAGCGTGAAGAGAAAGGAAAACATTGGTGTCAGACACTTTCTTAAGTAACCTTTGAGAGGCAGTAAGGGTGGAGGATAGTACAGCCGCAGTATGTATAAGAAACAATGAGGTTTCATCCAAACTATTCTCTGCATTTCAGAATATTACAAATGCTCGTGGTGGGGCACATCTATTCTCTGTGTCATTTTCAGGTAATTGGCCTGGTTGCACCCGTCTTTATTGTGTTTTGCACATATAAGATTCTCACAGAACAGAGAAATTGATTTGGAGAGTCTGATTAACATTGTATTTGCATGTATTTGCTTTGCATGTACTTTCCTAAACATCTCTGCTTTTTGGTTTTACTCTTTGTCTTCATGTATACCATATTCGGTTGTTTCTGAGAGAAGTTCTAACTTCGCCCTATTTGCCTTTTTTCATTGAGCCATCAGATTCAGGCAAGTATCTTTGACCCTTAAGAAGGCACGGTCACAGAGCAGTTTTGATGTCTGGACTTCTTATCATTATCTACTGCACATTTCCTGGCATAGATATGGCCTATATCACTTGATGCATTCTGTGCAAGACAGTGATTGTGGAGTACATCTGAGGGACCGTTTCTAGAGTGGGATACAAGAAGCACCAGGCTTGTATTCCTCTAATTTGCACGGTTTCTGTGCCCTATGGCAATGCTAGTAATGCCTCATTTGCCCTCATGCTGCCTTCTGGCACTTGCAAAACAAGCCTCAGTTTAATGCTCTAAAAATATCACTCTAGTGAGTCGCACAGTGCTATATCAGACAGACTGAAATGTAAAAACCAAATCCAGCTCTGGGACCTCAGCACAGGAAAGACTTGAATCTGTTAGAGTGGTTGACAAAAATGGGAAGAGAACAAGGAAGAAAAACTGAGAGAGCTGGGGCTCCTTAGCCTGTATAAGGCTCTGTGGAGGTCTTACTGTGGCTTCTAAGCACTTAAAGGGGGATTTTAAGAAAGATGAAGAAGTACTTTATACAAAGGCACATTGTGATAAGAAGAGGGGCAACGGTTTTAAACTGAAAGAAATTAGATTTAGACTAGATGTAAGGAAGAAATTCTTCATTCTGAGGATGGTGAGTTACTGGCACAGGCTGCCCAGAGGAGGTCTGGATGCCCCATCTCTGGGGATATTCAAGACCAGGTTGGATAGGGCCCTGGGAAGTCAGACCCTGTCCACAGCAGGAGGGTCAGAAGTGGATGGCTTTTAAGGTCTCTTCCAACCCAGGCCATTTTATGGTTCTCTAAAAAGAAACAACTCTACAAATAGTATCAGTTAATAACAGCTAGGTACTGCCATGTAATGTGCCAAACTCACACCTGAAGGCCAGAGAAGGCTCTGTGACCACGTTTTGTCCAACACTGCTTGTATTGTTTCTCTTTGGTCAGTAGCATAAAATAGGCACTTCTTAAATTAAACTAATTTCAATTTAGTGTAAAGTTGAAATCACATTAGCTAAATTCTGCTGTAGATGAGATTATTAGGTGAGATCAGTTCCACCCTGAATTCAACAATTCTTTTGCTATTCACACCTTTGTGTTTGTTGTGGGGTTTTTTTGTTGTTTGGATGGGAGGTGGGATTTTTAGAAGGATTTACAGATAGTCTTTTGCAGTTGCTACACAGATTTCCCCTGCTGGGAGAATTGTGCCTGTTCAGGAGCGCTCCTACAGATAGTACATGATATACTGAGAGCCCACTGATAATGGTTGTTCCTTTGTGCACTGGAAGAGAATTTGCCCTTGCTTAAGAAAGAGAAATTAAAACTAAATAAAACAAAACAGAATTTCATTTGCAGTGTCACAAGTGTTGAATCTTATCTTGTTAGAACAAATGTACAGATAAGCCCCT
Source organism: Callipepla californica brunnescens (assembly GCA_023055505.1). Taxonomy (NCBI): domain Eukaryota; kingdom Metazoa; phylum Chordata; class Aves; order Galliformes; family Odontophoridae; genus Callipepla; species Callipepla californica. The sequence goes on along the minus strand of JALIRH010000001.1, from coordinate 90,881,822 downwards.
ACAGTGTGATCTCAGGTTCAACAAACAGCTTAGTTATTAAGGTTAAACAGTGCTCCTGAGAGATATGCTAATGACCGCTTTCTTTTTAACAAATATAGTTTGAACAGTTTTGCATTCTGAAGGGACACTGGCTTGGAATTACTCACAATGGGATGATTAACAATTTGAGAAATTATTTTCTAAAAAGGTTTGTATAGTAAGTAACCTTTAAGCAAAATGTTAGAAAACAAGTACATTTTATTTGGCAATTAAAATATCCTGTATATAATTTTTAAGTCCAAATAAGTATTGAGAAATACTCAGCTTCATTGGAAGTGGCTCTTTGCAATGCCTACATTTCCAACCGAAGTAAAAATTCATTTTTCCTCTAGTATGGTAGATACAATACAGTTAAGCACTGGCATAAGTTTAAGACTGGAATTGAATTAACAGTTAATGTAGTCTAAGTAACGCTTTGATTTAAAATTGAAAAGATTTGAATACCAAATCTATTGTAAAATATAAGAGGTTTTCTAGTATCCTAGTGCTTCGTCTGTATCAGTGGTATTATCTAAGCCTGGAGGAAAAATTACATGGAATGTGAATAAAAAGCTTTCTCAATAACTCTGCATTGCTCCTCAGTACAGAAAACACTAGCAAATATTCAGAACTTAAATATTTAAATATAATTATTTTGGAGTAAATAATTCTTTCAAATATTCTTGGCTAAAGGCAACAGTACGGAAGTTTTTGAGTGTCTAATGAAGCCCATGATACTTCTGGCCCAGAGAAATCACAGTATAAAACACTAACAAGCAACCCATGCTTCAACTGAGTAAAGAATGGCTATAAGCAGAGAAATACCTTCCAAAAACAGCACAAAAAGATACAGAAATTACCATATATTACTGTTTTTATTGGACAAAATGTTGTTTTTGCATGCAGAAGTGGTGATTTTATAACAGTAAGAGCTGAAAATAAGTACAGACTTTTTTCATCAAGGTTAATACTCTTCCTTCCATACACCTTTTATCAGAAGACAGGAGAGTGGTAGTACAAGTTTGGCTAAGGTCATAAGTTAAACTTATCCTCAGATATATTAGGCTTTAACTTAAAGATTCTGTCCCTCCGGGCATACAGATGGGATGAAAAACAACAGCTTTTGTTGTCAGATCACAGGGGGAAACATGTCATCAGGTAACATACTTCATTTCAATTTGCAAAAAGTACAATTTTATGCAGAATGAGAAGCCCCAGTATTTAGAGAAGTAGAAATTACCAAGTTCATTTTAAAGTTCAAAATTCTGATTTGTTTCCCCAGAATCAGTCTTAAAATTTCAGAACTCAGCTCTGACAAACTGAACTGAAGCTATGAAATCAGTACAGAAGTATAAAGACAATAATGGCACAAGCATGAACATGAGAGTATGCTGTCATTTTAATCCACGATCAGCCTTAGATAATCATTCTTGCAAAGCATAGTTTGACCTGAAGGATCAAGTATTTAATCAGAGGCATTAATTAATTTGTTCTGATGATTGTATTAGATGGAGGATGCAGGTAAATGAACTACAGCAGCCATTTCCTAACCTGTAAGTGACACTGGCGTCACTATTATGGAAGCAAACATCCAGCACGTGCTTTGTAAATGTCATGGTTTTGGAACTATTGCAGCAGTACATCCATAAACACTACAAATGCAAGTTTTTCAAGGTTATAAGTTCACAAAAATAGAAGTCAAAATTACAGAAGAAAATTGAACAGATAACTAAATAGTATAAATCCTGATATTCTGTACATTTAAATGTCATGTTGTGTCACCATATTAGTATTACACATATGAGCACTGCTCTGAAAGTAATACCTCCTGTTTTATTATATTGGCCCAGTATGTCAGAAATGGATGTTGGTGGTATGGCAGCAGAGGCTGAACCTTCCCATCAATATTCCATTACATTTCTTTGCCATGTGACAGCAGCAGAGGAGCAGTCTGACAAAATGGTGTCTGACATGGAAGTGAGCATGAAGCAAAGGGTTGTCACTGAGTTTCTCCATGCAGGAACAATGGCACCCACTGACATTCATTGGTGCTTACTGAACATTTATAAACACCGAAGAGTGGATGTGAGCACCATGAGATGATGGGTAGTGCATTTCAGCAATGGCAACAGCAACATGAATGATAAGTCGCATTCCTGAAAACCATACAGAGCTGTTACACCACAAAATGAAGAGCGTCTCAATCAGCTGATACACACAAATTGGTGGATTACAAGATAACCGTGTACAGAGCTGAATGTTTGCTTCAGTGCATTGAAAATGATGGTGTCAAAATTGGAATATTGCAGAGCTTGCACCAGCTTGGTCCCACAGGTGCTCACCCAGGAACAGAAAGAGCACAGTATGCCAGTTTGTCAGAAATTATTGAACCAATACAAGGCTGAAGATGACAGTTTCCTGGATTGCATCATTACTGGCAATGAGACATGGTGTCACCACTACAAGCCAGAGTCAAAACAACAGTCTGTGGAGTAGCAGTATGTGAATTCCTCATTGAAGAAAATGTTTAAGAAGCAGCTCTGTGTGGGTAAAGTGATGTATACAGTCTTTTGGGATAGGGGAGAGGTGACCCTTCTGGATTTCCTAGAATCCAAATCATTGCTACTTTTCAATGTGGACTGAATGAAGACTTGAACTTCCAGAGTCAGGCCAGAGAAGAAGACAAACATTGTCTTACAGCAGGATAATACCAGGCTCCATACCAATTTGAAGACGGTGGAGCACATTGCCAATCTTGTCTGTCTTGCCATACTCACCATATAGTCTGTATTTAGCACCTTCTGACTTCCATCTGTTTGGGCTGATGAAAAATAGACATGCAGTCCAACATTTTGCAGGGCAACGTTTTCCTAGAAAGGATGGAATCATAGCAGCTGTGACTCAATGTGTCACCTCTACTGGTGCGGATTTTTCTAAGTTTGGCATGCAGGCTCTTGTTCATCACTGGTAAAAATATGTAGTTAACAGTGGTGACTATATTGATAGGAGGCATGACATTCAGAGTGACCTGTGTTCACTTATATACAGTTCAACTTATTTAGGAAATTTATGGAAATAATCTCACCATCTCATTTGTTCTTTGAAAAGTGTGACACTGCAATTGTATGAGTAGTAATAGTAGTGGAGCTTTATCTTGCTGATTGTCAGTGTGAAATTTACAACATACGTTTGTTTCCAATGCACTTGAGTGCTTGATGAGTGTAAGTAAATAAGTTAAAAGGTACATTGAAGCAGCTTCTCTATGGTGTTTAACATGAACAATGAACACAAAATAAACCAAATAAGAGTAATCCAAGTACAGATTTATCCTTTGCATATCTATAAGGAATCAGATCATATTTCTCATTTTGTAAACAAAAAAAAATAGCATCTTATAACCCTTATATACCAATGAAAAAGAGGATGATAACTAAAACAACTGCATTCATGTTTATTCTCATCACATCTTTTGTCTTCATCATTCCTGCAAACTCCAAGTTTGTCTAATTATCATTGATAATTATCAGTTATTTTCTCTAGGGAGTTACGTGATAATCCTTAGATCCTCTGGCATTTCACTTCAGAGACTAAGTAATCCTTGAGAAAGCCTTCTTAACTACGTAGATTATCTTTGTGTTTCTCTCTGACAGCTCTGGAGGAATCAAAGTTTTACCACAGACTTTGTTATAACAGCATAACATTAGTTACAATTGCATAGACCATTTAGTGTTGCAAAGTCAGGAATGGGAGGTTTATTTTATAGAGGAAGTAAGAAAAATGTGAGAGAGATGTTTTTCTTGGATAGTAGGTTGTGACCTGACACTTTTTTATTCTTAATTGATTTTCCTTTAAGTACTGGAGTGTTCCTGACCAGATAATTTGTGTTGCTGTAGTACTGTGGAGAGATGATTTCAGAGCAATCAGATGATGTCAGGTCATCCTCTACCAATAATTGGATAGAATCCTATAATCAATGCAAATTACATTCTTCATTCATTTATTAAATCTTCTTACTGATGAGCAGTCTAAAAGTTTTCCTAAACTGTGGATCAAGATGAATAGATGTGAACATGTGCTTTAAAAGAAAGCTAACAGCTAATTCTTCCCTACCTCTTTCCTTGACACATTACTCACAGTATGCATAACTGTCATTTCCCAATAACATGATCTTTTCCTTGGAGCTTTTGTTAATTTAATTCAGTCTCATAACAAAGGGAGTGTGGGAGTGTGGAGAAAGGCTTTAAACTAAAAGTTTCCCCTTCCATGGAGGAGGTATATAAATCTGTATCCTCATAAATTATTCATTTATGGTGCTTAGCTGTGCATTGTAGCAAACTGTACATTTTATTGATGCACCTTTTAAGAAAGCTTAATAAAAGCTACAAAACGTTTTCAGGAGTACACAGGATTCAGAACAGAAGCTTAATACCATACGTCTTGAGACACTGAGAAGGACACCTGAATGGGAAAGAACAGTTAGCTACTTCAGGGTAGCAGCCATATTTCCTCCAGGTTTATTCTATCAAAGAACATCCATGCAGGCAAAACTTAGAAGAAACACATTGTAGAAGAGATTAATGAAATAAATGTCTCAATAGCATTAATTTGAATTTAAAAGAATGAACAGATGGTCTTTGTGTGTCTGTAAGTATGAGGATAAAATTCAGTGTATGTGTTTGCTAAGACAGCTCTGCTCTGAGAAAACACACCTGTTTACTTTTTTTTTGATAACAAAAATGTTGTTAATATAGTTTTTATTTACAGTTCTCTTTTCAGTTAAATTACTCTGCAGTGTTTTAGTCCCTTTTGTATCCAGGCAGATAATTAGCTTTAAACTACTTAATATTATCCATATAAGAATTTCTCCCCATGGGTACAGTAACATTAATCATGACATCAGCATAGCAAGGTGATCTTTCCAGTTTCCTCAATCCTATTCACACCATATGGCAAACAAAGTGTGACCAGGAATAGAACAAATATTTTATACCCACAATTAGAAAGTAGTTTTTTTCCAAGGAACAAGAGATCAAAGATAGATCTACTACCATAGATAGTATTGCTTATCTATCTAGTAATTATGGAATTGAAATATATCTAAAACTGCACCAAAGTTCACTGCGTTGCCCCAAAAAGGAAACATACTTTAAGTATTTTTCCATAATCCAGCCAATATGCATGGGTGATACTGTGACAAAAGGGTCATATGTTGTCACCTTCAGTTTGTCCGTTCCTAGTCAGCCACTAAAGTGTTGGTCACAAAAGACTATACTAAGGAAGGACTTCAAGGTACATGGGCGGCCCAGAAAACAGTCTCTCTTATTTTATTCTGTTGGCTCATGATGTCAGAGGTGGATGTTGGTGGTATGACAGTAGAAGTCAAACTTTCCCACCGGTATTCCATTTCATTTTATTGCTGTGTGACAGATAGCAGCAGAGGGACAGTCTGACAGAATGGCATGTGACATGAAAATGTGTATGAAGCAAAGGTGTATAATTGAATTCCTCTAACAAATGGCATCCACTGACATTCACTGTCACTTGCTGAATGTTTATGGAGACCAACCACAGGATGTGAGCACAGTGAGGTGGTAGGTGATGTGTTTCAGCAGTGGTTACAGTTGTCCAGCTCCACTAGTACAGACTTTTACAAAGGCAGCTTGCAGGGTCTTGTTCATTGTTATGAAAATGCACGACTAATTGTGGTGACTATTATGAGAATGAGTGTTTTGTAGCTGAAAACTTGCTCTTATGAAATAATGTTATTGTGTTCTTTGTATCTGTTGTCATTTCCCTGAAAATAAATAGGAGGCGTTACTTTTGGAGTGTTATAACTATTTCCTGCAATTTAGTACAAAACAAGACCTACTCTTAAGGATTCAGATTTCATTCTGATTTTCAGGAACCTGAGTTGTGAGTTCAACATAGCTTTATCATGATTTTGAGAAAAGAGATTGCTTTGTGTATTCAGATTGGATGCCTCTTTGAAAAAGTCTACTCAAGTGAAGGGACACCACAATAAAACTAATATATAAGTATTTAACTGGAAAGTTTGGAACTTGGTTATAAAGAGGAAAATAAACTGAATATCTTTGTGTTCTCAGTGAATTCACTGAAGTTCTTTCTTTGTTGCTTTTACATTTCCGATAACTTTGAGGGATCACGGGGAGTTTTCTGAAACTGCCTTTTCTTTCTAAAATTGTTCAAGATAGAAATCTCATGTCTTACATACACTTTTTAAGATTTTTCTTCTCGTACGTTATTCTATAATTCAATTAGAATTTAATATAACTACAGCAGACATTTAAATAAATATAATTCAATTTTGCCCCGTTTTCTTTTTGTCATTGATATTTAAAAGGGAAAATGCAAATACACTGTTCTTATCTGACTAGCAACTTTACTGAATATAGCTTTAATTGTATTTCTTCATTAGTCTTTTCACGCTAAACTGACTGTCATAGTTCTCAATACATTTTCAGATGAAGTAAACTGCAAAGTATGTAAATAAAAAGTAAAATAATGAAAGGTAATTACAAACTGCATGTTTTCAGGAGTGCTGCCTGTACATACTCTAACAATAAAATTAAATTCATGACATAATGACTCAAACTGGACAAAGAAGAGACTACTAGTTACTGAATTAACTAGTTAGGCACAAGAGCATGCTTTCTTTTTTTATGCCTTCTTCCATCCTTTCTACCAGTTCTAGACCTTCTGATGTCATGAGAAACACATACAGTATTCTTTAGTCCAGGTCATGTAAAAAGATTTACATTTTCTTTACATAAATTAAGGAACACTCTATCCACCTACTTAAATGGAAACAAGTTATATCATTCTTTTTAAAGCTTGCTAGCTTCATATTTATATGGAAAAGTAACATGAAAATGCAATTTAACATATTTTTAAGAGCAATGTGACTCTGAAGAATGAAAGAACAAAATTACTGATGCTTTATAAACTGCTCTTATATATTATACAAACTTTCCACACAGCTGTGATGAATTGTTGTTCCTCATCTGAGATCATATTTACACTACAAAGGACAAAGAAATCTGAATCCTAATATGTACGAAAATGTTTTTCTATGAAAATATATATGTAAAAATGCAGTGCTTTCCAGCTGCTGGAAATTCTGTAATTTGTATGTGTGTACGTATACCTATACTCATACCTATACCTATACAGATACATATATGTATGATTATGTCTTTTGCCGATTTAATGCAGTAAAACTTCAGGGCTCCTTGAATATTTGGTTCCATTTCAGGTAAACAGTTTAAAAATCAGGTCAGAATCAAATGAAAAATACATGTCATGCCCTCAAGCCAAGAAACATGTTCTCTATATCATTTTCAAAAACTTAACAAACCATGGGTAGCAAGTTGCGGTGGAAAAAAAAAGAAAGAAAGAAAGAACAAAAGCAATTAGAAGATAATTTAACCCCACATATGTCCCACAGAGGTTAGCAGTTAGAGATCAGCTCACACTGTGAGTAAATTTCATTTTAGATTTCTTATCTTGCTTTGGAGATTAGAGTGCCAAAAATAGACCTTGTTAATAGACATCAGGCTCCATTTCACCCCATTGAAAACTTTTCTTATTCTGTACTAAATCCTATTATCCTTATGATTCTCATTTAGGTTACAGCTACCTTGTTTATTTTCTATCTTTCTTTAGTTTTATACATAAAAAACATAATTTCAGCAAACCTCATTCTTGTTGTCTGTCATTACACGTAACAAGAATAAAATTGGCTAGAAAAAGTGTAGTTTTGCACAGATGGCCAAGTGCTGTCTTATAATGGTACTTATGATGTCTTACATCACTACCTGAATGTATTACTGCATAAGTAAAATATACATATAGGCACACACACATATATATACTCTTTCTCATTGCAGTTCTCTCATCTTCTTGGCAACAGATTTTACTCTAATGCCTTGATCAGCTTCCAATATTCTTTGCCATAATGTCAGTTCCATAATACACTCAATTCAGGAATGAGTGGAAGTATTTGTTCATTGTATAATTCTATGGGTTTACATACAGACCGGAAGCAAAATGTGTAGAAGCTTTCCTTTGAAAGCGGTTGTATCTTAACATTAAAGATGTCCTGAGTGTTTTGCTGAATCAGGAAGAAGTTCAGAGGGTGAAGAAGTGATTTTCTTCTAAATTTGATACTGTATCATTCTCTTTTACACAGCAATTTTTGTGATGGCTTGCAGGAAATCTTGATAGATAGGTAACATTCAATCAATTAAGGAGCTATCAATTCACCACTCTTTGTTTCACTTATGGTTCATTTTGGAAAAAAAAAAAAAGAAGTTTGTGTTTTCAGCTTTTTTAACTGCTTTTTAAAGTGCTCAGAAGATTTTTTCAGCAATTTGTGATTCTGTGAATATCCCATGGGAGCAATTTGTACCTTATGTATTATTTCCATGGTAACTTCAGAGAACAGGAGCAGGGTTGCATGCTTTGTTACATCCATCTCAATTTAGTTCAGGATATGCTGTGTTGTTTTCTTTTTTTCCCAGGGTCAGTTTTCATTTAAGAAAATATTAAATGGCCTGTAAAATGAAGATTTAAAAGGCAAATGTCCTTTAATATAATACTGTACTGAAGTTCTTTTTCACAGTACATTAGTTTTCATCTTTGAATCTAATATCAGGGATCTTTTTATTATTATTTTTAGTAAAGCAGTAACTGAAATATGTTGTAAGTTTGTGTGATAGAAATAATGTGGAATTTGTCATGAGCCACTTGGAAATATCATCCTGACCTTTTCACTGCACCCTTCCTTGTTAATGGAAGTACTAGTCATGGATAGATGCAACTTTATTTAAGTTAATCCAAGCAGCTAATTGGTTTGAGATATTCTCAGGAGATATCCTTAGGTGTCTCTGGTTTTGCTTCCTTTTAAATTGTAACATTGAAGCACTTTTCTACTATGTTATGTGCCTACTTTGCCCACACTTACCTCCAGTACAATTAAAAATATTTGATCTCTGTGTTCTCTTTAAGCCTACCAATCCTACTTTCATTGAACACAGTGTTTCCTATACTCTTTTTATTCCTAATTTTATAAATATTTAGTTACAAATACACATCACTAAATGGGACTCCATGTTCAATTGGTGCTACTACTTAGCATTGTTGCATAGGTGAAATAATTGTCTCCAGGATCAGGCTTTTTATTGGTTGTCTCCGTATTTGTATCCTTTGGCCAAATACGTATTAGTTTATCAGTTACTTGAGTCGTATTGAGATAATGAGGAGTCTGTAATGAATGATACTGTGAGAAATGAAAACAGAAGGTACAACTGCTGAGGGACTGCCATGACATCATGAAACATTTGATAGAATATTAGGTTTCATTTGTTTGCATATGTTTTCTTAACTGTTAAAAAATACCATTTAAGGCACAGTACAACTTCATTATGAAGCTGTCAGGTTACAAAAGCACACTTTGGAGATACTGAAATATACTGCATGGAAATCATTTTTACAAAATATCAATAGAAAATATACTGCAGGGAATTTTGTGCTGTGTAGAGGCAAATTTGCATTACTGTCATCTCCATTATGCTGTCAGCAGTCACCACTAGATTCCATGACGTCATTTCTTATGTGAACTGGGGAAACAGCTATCAGATGTATGATGGAAACAATTGCATTTAATTATATATATATTAACATACCAAAAATTTAGTGATTAGAACTGTATCTCAAGTATGACTTTAGAATGTTTATGTATTTGTTTCACAGTGGTGTCATTTTTTTCAGTGGAAAGTATTAGGATATTTAATATAACTCTTCATTTTGAAATTCTAATTGACTTAGACTACAGATTTCCAAGAAAGAAAACGGCTGAAAATTGAAAAATATCTTTCAACAAAATTTTTCAAAACTAAATGTTTCTGCTGAAGTCATTTATTTTTCTGATTTCTGTATGGAGACTGACTTGCATTTGTTGATTTGTTAATTCTTTTTTTTTCCATCCTTGAAATGTTCCTATACATTTCTCACTCACATCTGTTTCAGAGCACATTGATTTAGTCACATTTCAAGTCTGTGGAGGAAATTGTTGCACACTAAGTCACTTTTTTGACTGAAGCAGTGGAACTTGGATGTATGATTTTGTAGGAAGTGTTTGCTGTAGTAAGTGACACCTTTTCCTGTAAAGATACTTTTGGCTCAGCTCCATTCTCCTACTCTTCACAGTCTTCTCTGACTTCTTAACAAGGGCTTCAACTGTTTGCTCAACTTGGTGCCAAGAAGGACTGGATATATTTGTGCTCATTATGTGCTCTTTTATTGTGTCTTTTCTTCCTATACTGCATTCAAGATTAAAAAACTACATCCAGACTCACTTTCCTATAGAAAATGTTCCATCATAAGTAACTGTGATAAGGCATTAATAGCAGTGTCTGCATCTCAGCTCTGTAACTAATCTTAAAAAGAGGAGAGAGCTGATGATGCCATATTCATATATTGTGCATATATTGCAAGTCAAAGAGGATCAACTATGTGTGGATATTGTTGTAAAACAAAAACATTAATTACAAACACTGTATGAAAATCACAAGGGCTTTGATATCTTTTTTCTTTTCCTGAATCCTTGTGAATAATTTTACTGCCTAACTAAAAGTAACATTGCCATTAATTAAAAGAAAATTTCAGCAATTAGCTGGTGTGTAATAGTTTTTTCTTCGAAGCATAAAGCTTAATTTTACTGTCTGATTGAAACTTATGTTTAGTTATTCCACAGCAGGTAGAATGAGAATATAAGTTAAATTCCCTCCATTTTGTGAAACATAATTATTATTTGTCCTGAGGTTTCTGTGGAAGATTATATAACATAATAATAATTTAATGTTAACCAAAGTAGACTTGAAGCAAAACATTGAAATATGTTTGAAATAAATACACGGTAAGTATAGACTTCCCAAAAAAACGCCTCTTTATGATCATTTAATTTGACATCATCTTTGTCTTTTAAAATGATCTTTTCAGTCTGTTTTTTCAATAAGATGTTTTATCAGAGTGTCATGGTTTTATGATTTTTGGTACTGGTATTCCACATCATAACATCATGTATTGCATTAAGAGTTAAAGAGCTAATACTCCAGCTCCATAGATCATTGATAATTCCAGGTATACCTGCCTCAGAAGAGAAGAAGAACTACATTCCCCAGAGGACTTTGCGATGCTTTGTATTTTTACGTGTTTTCCACTCAGAGGGAACAGATAAAAACCCTCAGCGGTCACGGGACACTCTCTTTCCTTCGGGATCGACTCAGCAGTGGGTGCTCGCTGCCGTATCGCCTTCAGCGTTAGCGTAAGGCCTTCGGTTTATCGGACACTCTCTCTTGCTCATTTTATTTGATTCATTAGCCTCAATTCCAATTATATTGTATTATATTGTGTTATTTTACTTTCTGATATCTTATTTAGTAAATTAGCTTTCCTCCTCAGATCGTTGCCGCTGTTTTGTTTCTGGGCCCATCTCCCTTTTCCCTTTTCCCTTTTTCCTTGCCCTTTCCTGGGGCGTGGGTCCGTGGGTCCCCCGCACCAATTGTCACGGAACCAGGCTGATCCAGCCCGGTAAACCATTGACACAGAGTCAGCATTCAATCCCTTTTTGTCACAGTCTTCATAAAGTTAGGCAACCAAGAAGTAGTGTGAGAAACACTTGTGTTCAGTATCCTGGCTCAGGCAGAATTTGCTATGAGTCACGATTTATTTTACATTTTTGCAAAAATGAGCATCCTACTGAATGTAGGACATAACACACTGGTACCACCTCACCCCCTCACACACTTTGTTTCCATTGTTCATACATACTTTGTAATCCAAATGCAAAGTTTGTTGCTTTATCTAACTAGAATTATCTTTGTGTCTTGTTTGACAAAGATCATCTTCCTCTGTCCTGTAAAGCAAGCAGAATTTACATGTAGTTGCCAAGGTAACATCTCCTGCCATATACTTACAAGTTTCTTTAACCTATTCTTCTTCGATTTTATTTTGCAAGGACATCGTCTCCTTTCTTCTTTCATCCCAATTCCCCCTTTTCCTATTTACTATCTAACTAACTTGTTAATGTACACATTCTTTGGGCCTAACGGCAAGCAGAAACTTGGCCTGAATCATGAGCCCTGAGGTGCATCCCTTTGGTTTCACAACATTCTGTTGCTATGCAAAAATAACATCTCTTTCCCCACAGTATGGGACCTAACTTCTACTACTAGCTTATTCTACAGTGATTTAATTTTATATTTCCCAAGACTGGAGTAAGATCTTGAAGCCAGGTCCTTGTATTGCCAGAAATGTAGGACACGTGGGAACTCTAAGGAAGCCTGATCTATTGTCAGTGTGAACAAGTTCCAAGATGGCCTTTTTCCTGTGACTTTTAATATAAGTGGATATGAAATGCCTGTAGCGTGGATCACAACACAGCATGAATTTCTTCCATGGGACCTCTCATTCTCAAACATGGTGTGCTTTCATTTTTAATGATGATTGTAATATGTAAGGAGATAAGCCTTAACTAGCACATTACCACACATCTGAGATCAGACAGGACCTCTACAGTCAACCAGACCTACCCGACAGCAACCCTGAACTTCAGTTTATGAAAAAGACCTGAAGAACTGCATTGTACCCAGATCATTACAAATAATGAGAATTTAGGAGTCAAAACCCCAGCAACTATTGAATGTATCAGAAATGTAGTGTTTCAGAACCCTCTAACTTTTGTAATTTTGTGAGTTTTGGGAGATGTAAATTAAAAATGACAGAAATCACTCAGTGGCACGGGAATCACTCAGTGACTATGCAGATGACTCTCCATATTCTGCTTTCAGTAGGTTGTGAAAGTGGGGTCACTGTTTCAACTTTTCCTTTAATTTCTGATTTCTGCACTTGAAAATTTTGAGCTCTGAACTAGATTTTGTAATTACTCTTACCTGCAGTGCAATGACTGTCTGCCAACTCATTAAGATTTATTTACTATCATTTGCAAAAGTAACACCAGGCCATTAATCCTCCCTTGTAGTGTGACCTACACTTCATAGCTACTGCTGTTGCCATTATCTGTGCCTTTAGTCTGAAGGTGACAAAATGCATTAAAGATGCTAATAAGGTAGGAGTCTTGACACCCCTGCAAGATAATTAGGCAACATTATTCTATACTGTAGAAGAAAGAGATTTGAGTACACTAAGGACTGATTATTTTCTCTAATATGCGTAGTATTTTTAGACATAATAATTTATAGGGACAGAATTAAACAAAGGCTTACATGCAGCGCCATTCACTCTTATTGTAAGATATTACAGCAGCAAATTAGTGTGTGAATATTTACTTTCTACTTTTTCAATCCCGTGCGGATTTGTATGTGTTTCAAATGGGGTTGTGAATTGTCCAAAAATTATATGTGAATATATGTGAATATTATATTCTGAAATTACATTTGTGTCTAACATAAACAAAATTGCTTATGTCTAAACAAATGTAACTAGGTAACAACTCTGTCCTAGGAGATTATCAAGACTAGATTGGACAAAGCCCAAAGCAACCTCATCTGACCTCATGACTGATCCTGCTTTCATCAGGAGATTGGACTAAAACCTCCTGAATTATCCTGTGAACCTATCATAAAGTTATAGAGTTGTTTGAGTTGAAAGTGACCCTTAAAGTCCATCTCGTCCAGCTCCCCTGCAATGAACAGAGACACCTACAGCTAAATCAGGTTGCTCAGATAGGGATGGGACATCCAACCCCTCTGTAGGCAATCTGTTCCAGTGCCTCACCAACCTCACCATGAAAAACGTTCTTGATATCCACTCCAAATCTTCCCTCCTTTAGTATGAAAACATTTCCCCTTCTCCTGTCACAGCAGACCTTGCTAAATTGTATATCCTGTTTCTTCTTACTGCTCCCATTTAGATACTGAAAGGCTGCTACCAGGTCACCTCACAGCCTTCTCTTCTCCAGGCTGAACAGCCCCAGCTCACTCAGAGTGTCCTAGTAGGAAATATGTTCCATCCCTTGGATCATTTTTGTGGCCCTTCTCTGGATGCCTTCCGTCAGGTCTATGTCTCTCCTGCACTGAGGACTCCACACGTGGATAAAGTGTGCAAGCACAGAGTGGAGGGGCAGAATCACCTTCCTCTTCCTGTTGGCCATGTTTCTTTTGTTGCAGACCAGGATGCGGCTGGCTTTCTAGGCTGTGAGGGCACATTGCTGGTTCATATCCAGCTTCCCATCCATCAGTACCCCCAGTTCTTTTCAGAAGGGCTGTGCTCTATCCTTGCATCCGCTAGCATGTACCAATAGCAGTGTTTGCCAGGTGAAAGACCTTGCACTTGGACTTATTGAACCTCATGGGTTCTCCTGGATCCATGGCTCAAGCCTCTCTAGATCTCTTTGGATGGCATCCTGTCCCTCAGGCATATCACACAACCACTACCACAAAAAATCTATTTTTTTTGTGTGTGTGTTGTTTATTTACTGCTAGAAGCTGCACATCAGTGATAAGTATATCCATGTATCACTAGTGCATTATTATGTGTAGGAAACTTAACATTCAAAGTAAGATTCATGTAGAATGCATGTGATTAATTGTAATAAAATGCCATAGCACTAGAACTTCTTAACATTAAAGGAATGATTGTGCCTTGTCGAAACTCTCTTGCATTAAATAAGCAAATGACTTAATTATATCTAAAAAGCTTCGTAACAGAAACAGATAATAGTCACAGGAACTGGAACCAGGGGAGGTAAAATGTAAATGGCTCAGAATCTTTTCTGAGTGCCCACAACACACATTTTCAAATAGATTTAAAAATTACTTCAAATCTGAAATGAAATTATGATTCATCTGTTGATTACAGAATTGTGAAATATGTTTTGTTGGTGGCTATGAATCATGCATAATGTCTTATTCAATGATTGTAAATGAATTTACTTTTTGTATAAACTTGTTATTAACTTGCACTATCTTAAGACTTGGGACCACAGCCTAAATAACACATCCTTTCTGTCAATAAATAACTTTCTTGACTCAAAATGCACATAAGATTGTTTATTTTATGAAGTCCATGGTCAATTCTGTGGGTGAATATACACATTAAAACATCACAAGAAATGCCCAACACATTTTCTTCCTTTAATTCCTGGAACTTTTTAATATTAATTCTTGATATTTTATTAAATATATTAATTCTTAATTATTTTCACAACTCTTCAAGCTTAAGACAGAGGTAGTCTGTAATTAGGGATATCTCGGGAATCCCTGGAATCAGGGATATGCTCTCTGTCTCAGCCTAACTTGCACTGTCAGTAGGGGACCAAGAATAAACTCTTGTGATGCTGTGTGTCACCTTGACAGAATGAAATGCTGTCCTTTGTATTTGAAAGATAATTTCACCTCCTGCCTGTGTAGGAAAGGTATATTAAAAGTCAACTGTTAGAGGGTGAACAACTAAATTCAGGCTTTTCTGCAAGGTCATTTCACAGTCAGGAAGACAAATTAAAAGGCTGAATACCCTATTTGAATGTGCAGTTCACAGTGCAAAAACTACAACTTGTTGATCTTTGAAGAAAATACTGCTAGTGAAAGTTGCTACAGAGATCAGAACAAAGAGACTACAAGAAAAGAAACTTGCTCCAGAAAGAATGGAGGAAAAGTTACAGAAACAAAAATACTGTACTAGGACAAGCATTTGGTGCCTGCTGCAATAGCACACTGCTTGTAAGGCTTCATAGGGGTTGAATCTGCTTAGTGGTGACTGCTTGTAGGCACTGTCAAGGTCTCTTCTTCAGAGAATGACTAAGAAGTTACTAACTACTTAAATAAGTCTGACTGTTGTATACCTAAACTTTATCATCTGTCAACAGTTCTTGAAGTTAAACCAAAGAGCACAATCTGATTTTATTTTCACCAAAGACAATATATTCAGAAGAGATAAAAGAGCATAACAGAATGCAAAGCAATTGCTTCCTTTGATTTTACTTACATGAAATATTTATAACTTGCATTCACTTTCTGTTTTCCACTCATGTTGAAAGCATACAACTTAATACTTATCTGGAAAGCATGTATCTTAATATTTGTCACGCTGTGAATGGACCACAGTAGCAATCTGAAATCTGACCTCCTGTCTTTTTGTCTGGATACTTAATTGGAACCATTGTGGTACAGCTCTGCAAAAGGAAGAATGTTTAAACTACGCTATTTTTTTGTGTGCATTATGTATATTTGATTATTGCAGTGAATAAACACAGTCCAACTGTGGCTATACAGCTATTGACAACTAGAAACTTCTTTATTCTTAAAGGAAGACATTTGGATACTGTAGATTCCCTGTTCAGAATGCCAGTCCAGTAATATGGTGACCACCAGCTTGGGTATCCTGTTTTGCTCATTAGTTATGCTATAAATATATCCATAAAATATAGATATTAATTCTGCAAAGAGCACGTACAAGTTTAGCCATTAGGAAGCTGTCAGGTTCTCATCCAGTGAACTTAAACCACAGCAGAAGCTTGCAAGATGGCTGTGCTGGGGCTTCCATCACTGACTTTCAGCACTGATAGCATCAATGACCAGAATCAGAATCAATAACAAGGGCTAATTATATACATATATAAAAAAAAAAAGACCCTGAAATAAACATGACCTTGAAGAGATTTACTACATGCTGGGAGTTCCCTTTTATCCTCCTCTCAAAGAATCATGGAATGTATATTTGTTTATGGAGCTGGGTGACATGCGTCTCAGGGTCCTGAAGAACCCAATGTTCTTCAACCCTGATGTGGTTGCCAAAACACTGTCCATCAGATTTGAAAAGTTACAGGTTTCAGGCAAAATCCTTGGTGGCTGTAAAAAGGGAAATATCAATTCCGTTTACAAAAAGGGGAGGAAGAAGGATCCAGGGAACTACAGTTTGGTGAGCCTCACCTCTGTGCCTGGGAAGATCTTGGAACAGATCCTTCTGGAAGATGTGTTAAGACACACGACGGATGAGTGGGTGATCAGAGACAGTCAGCAGAACTTCACCAAGGGAAGGTCATGCCTGACCAATCTGGTGGCAATTATTTTAATTTAAAAGTGGGAAGACTTAGATTAGATGTCAAGGTTAAATTATTCACTGAGAGAGTGGTTGGGTACTGGAACACTGCCCAGAGAATCTGTGAATTCTCCTTCCCTGGCAGCATTCAAGACCTGGTTGGATGGAGCAACCTGATGTAGTGCCTGATTAAGTGGTTAGCAACCCTACCCACAGTGTTGGAACTAGATGATCTTTAAGGTTCCTTCCAATGCAAGGCATCCTATTATTCTGTGATAACAGGAGATGAATACAATTAATGACAAAATAAATTTGAAGCACAGATTTTCTTTAATATCTTTTCTGAAACAGCTGCACCAGCTGAAAACAACTTTTCTTCTGCCATCACTGCTCTCCCCCAGCAGTCGCATAAAAGTACAGTTCTGACCTCTGTGTTCCTCTGTCTTCCTCTCTTTACTCTTTTGCTTTCTCAGTGCATAGCAAGATGGATTAGCCTGGGTGTTCTTTATTCCTAATACCTTCAGAGATAGCACCTGAAATTGAATCACATAACAAGTTTTTACTTCCTCTAAGTGTTAATGGGGTGCCCTTTGGATCTGGAATATGCATCCTGAGGAGCCTCCTGAGTCCTCTTTGTTTGATAGATCTTCAGCGAAGGCACAAGAGGGAACAACACATGGCAGAAAACTCTAGTCCTCGTGCTGCCTTCTCTCATGTTGTCTGATTTCCACCTCAGTTATTAGAGAATTTTGTCTAGATAACCATAATGTAAAAGCCCATTCATAGTTCTGATGCACAAGCTTTGCAAGCCGCACTTATGGACTTTATAGTAGTACATGAATCTTTTCTTTCTGTAGCAGCTTGCAGTTTCAATACAGCTTAGTAAATTTCAGTTATCTGTAGAGGGTAGAAACAACAAAGGCTTAAAATCTACAGCACAGCTTCTAGAATGTTCATTTATCTTTCTTTAATGTTTTTAAAGTAAGGTAAAAACTGAGCAAATATTAGTATCATTCTGTCAGATCAATTTTTTTTTTATTTGGGATTTTTGGGTCTTTTTAACTGATTTACTTTCAATTTATTAATACAACTGAACTCCTGTAGAAAAAACAGCATGAAAGAAGGAAAATATTCTCCACAAGCTGTTGTGCTTTATAGGTGCTTTTCTATTCTCTATTGGGATCTAACCTGAGGTCAGACAACATATGAGCTACGCTGATGCTTCATGTACAATATTTGGACTTTTAATATATTAAATGGAGCTGATAGGAAAGATTTAGCAGGTATATGGTGTGTAAGTCTACCAAAAATAGATTCCTGAGGAAAAAGAAAATAACTAACTAAAAGTGAACATCTCTTGGGTCTATGGGAGATCTAAATTCAAATCTGTCTCCTTTCATGAATACTGAGAGCTTGTATTTATGTTTCCTTCTAACCAGGTCATACTCCAACTTTATGGACATCATTATACAAGAACCTCTCATTCCTCTTTTGCAAACATGTATTAATTTGGAACTCTTTCTTAAAGCTCTTTGTTTCCGAGCCTGATTCTTTTCATAAGATTTCCCTAACTACACAGATCTGTTCATCTGAAAACCTAGACAGTTATTTTTTTCATTTCTATAAAATGGGAATTTTTCATATCAAGATCTATTCTCGGATGGATTTTTCTTCGTTGCCAGATTAGTCCACATTAATCAGAAAGGTAGAAAATTGAATAACTTGTAGCATCGTCACTATACCACTTAATATATATGCATTTCTATTTCTTTCTGTATATTGTAAATTTCACAAAGGTCAAAGTAAATTTTTCTATGTATAACATTGGATCAGATCTTCATCATTTCTAAGTTCTGGTTAGGCCCTTTAAATTCAGTGGGATCCTTTATGTTTCATGTTGCTTGTACAACAACAACAATTTGGAAACATGGAAAAAATGCATTGTACTGATGAAACTTCCTACGTTAGCTGACATAATTGGTATCAGCTAGTCACACATTCTTTCTGATCTCAAGACGGAGTGAGGGGTGACTCTTCCTATCTAGGGGTGTCTATTCCTATCTGCATCAGAAATCTATATTGTATATTTTCAGTGATTGTGTATATTAATATTTAGCATTATTTTGCAGTTTCAGGAAGACTGGTTTCAATTTTCACTAACCCACAGTTAACTGAGTCACTCATCTGTTTCCTAATGGTCTCCTATCTTTGTTCAAAAATATACAATGTACTGTGTTACTTCTGCATACACTAATTTGTTGTTTCTATGGTGCTTTAATTTACCATTCTGAGTGAAGCACCAACTGTTTAGAAAACAACTTCTGCCTCCCATTGTAAAAAACGACTTGCATTACATTGGTAGATGGGCAGTGACCATGCCAGAATATGCATCAAATTTATGTCTCAGAAACTTCACTATTAATAAATTTACTGTCAAGTTTTAAGATCAAAGAATAAATTACAACACAATTTTTCAACACAGTCCAGAACACTTCATTAAATAGCGTGTAAATCGAGGTCAGGTGGAAGGATAGCAGTACTTTAGAGGCTTTGCAACTTGATACTCTAGCTTACTGCTGGGATAAGATTCTCTCTTCGAAGAATGCTTGCAGCTGACAATGCTATCAACAACTGCAGCTCATTAAGACAACAATAACATTAAAAAAAAGTATCAGATATGTAGGTAAAACCAATGATTTTGTTTGTATCAAGCAAAAAGGCACAGAAAAGGGACTCCTGGGATATCTGAGGGAAGAAACTCTGATGCTAATTGACATGATTTAGAAAGATGGCTCTGTTATTGCCAGCAGTCTAATTTAGTCATTAACTCCCCAATGCTGAAGCAATCAAACCAGTTGTTATAATTTTAGTAGATGGTTAACAAGGTATGCCTTAGAGTACTGATGTATATGCTAGAAGGTAGGCTAAAATGATGTGAAAAGAGCTTACTAATAAATAGATCTTGTATATCTGGTTATGAAACACCAGAGCTTAATGTTATTTGTCTGCTGAATGAGCTTTATTGTATTTTGGACAAATATGTAGAAGTAATTTGTCATGAAACTACAGGGGAAAAAAAAAAAAAGCAAAACCAAAGAAAACTGTCTATATCTCCTTAATTTCACCACTTTTTGAATTAAAATACTTACATTTTTACATAAAAAATAATTTTTGTTAGATAGAACATTTTCCTTCCTGTACAGTATGCTTGCACTGAGACCTGTATTAGAGTCCCTATATTTAAGAACTCGGATGAATTTTTTCCTTTCTGTACTGTGTTTCCTTTGCAGAAAATGCCCCTGTATTTAAGTACTCTAATATTCAGCTGGAAGTTGTCAAGTGCGCAAGAATTAAAAATGTAACTTTAATGGAATTAGTGGCAAATGTAACTGGTTATCTTAGCACAAAGTTTGGTTTGATACTGTCATAAACTCTGAAACTGCCCTGTCAGTTTCATGCTTTCTTTCCATACTATGTCCTGTAGCATGTGCTACACCTGCAGTACTTCCTACTGATTGTTCTAACCAGCCTCTTTGCTTTATGTGATTCTGAAACCAAGAATGCATAAAAAATTATATGGCAATCCCTGCAGATGAGCCTCGTTTCAGACTTCCCTTCCACCCAGGAAAGATCTCTGTGCTTCTCTTGCTTTCCTCTCTTGACCTTCTTCATTAATCTTAGCGTAAAGTTGAGTCACACAGGGAACAGATATCTGAACAGGAAGAAGAGGAGCCAAAAGCTCCGAAGATAAGGTGATTTTATTGCCACAGCATATATACAAATGACCCTGTTTCCAGGCTTTTTAAATATAATTTTTTGAAAAAAAAAAATCATTATGTTCTAGTGTTCTATGTGGTCTGTTTTTTTTATTTTTTTTTCTTTCACTTTTTTTCTCCCAAGAAAACAGTTTACATTTCACATGGAATGTTTAATACTAATGACAGGCTATTTCTGCTTATATTTTGATCTTGAGAGAAAACATTTAAACATATTTAAAGATGAACATTTGAAAAAAAATTACTTTGATTAGCTGGAATCTGCAAGGAGGTCTAGAAAATTTCTCAGAATTAACACCCTTTTGTGACATTACTGTGCATTATCCCTGAGTGGTATAAGCGAGCATTAGAAAATGATGCTGTCAGGGATGGATTAAGAGAACTGATGCATAAGGATTCAAATCTCTGACCTTTTATTTGAGTTACCTCTCATGAGTGCTGCAATCCACTGGGAGAAAGATAAAAGTGATAGTCTTTGTGAAGCAGAGCAGATGAGTGCTCTTGTAGATGGAAGGGCTTTTGAAAAGTTGAATTGCATGCAGGTCAGCACAATCAGCATTTACTGTTATCTACTGCTAGGACAATTTGCATGGAAGGAATTTCCGTGAAGCTTGTAAAAACAATTGTGAAGGACTTACTGTTAGATGGGGAAATAAACAATAAGAATACCAACAAGCCAGCAATCTGTCATTCGCTGTCTGATCTTTTTCTCCTAATATTCTCTTAAAGTATAAACTAGTCATAATGTTCAGTGTGCAGAACAGGCAAATGCCTTACTTTCCTTCCTCTCATACATATACATTCAGAGAAGGCCTTTACATTGGGACAATACTAGCTTCACAACAAGGAGGACCCTAGTAAGGCAGAAGGCATACTCAAACGATGATTCTCTCTGCTTGACTAAAAACTTTGCCCAAATTCTTCGTGGGTGTCTCCAAGGAGAGTAAGAGAGGAAAAGAGGGATGGAGGAGAGCTTTATGTTCAACCCTGATCGCAAGAACTGTCATGAATCACAGCTGAAATTCTGTGAGGTTTCCATTTCTCTAGGTGTAAAAAGATACATGATGTTGGTCATTTTGGCACAAGTTAAAAACACCTAGGTGACAGTAAAGTATTTTTAAGAAGAATTCAGTGACAGCCCTTTGCTTTGTATGCACTGCCATGTCAGATGTCATTGAGTCAGACTGTCCCTCTGCTGCTGTCTGTCACATGGCAATAACATGGAATTATCAGTGGGAAAGTTCAGCTTCTACTGCCATTACAAAATCTGCCTCTTACCTCATGGGCTAACATATTAAAATAGGAAACATTACTTTCGGAGAGGTTCTCACAGATGGTCTGTGAAGTCCCTTTCAACCTCATCCAATCTATTATTCATTCTATGAATATTTTTACCTTAATGAAATGCCAGATACACGCGTTCTATTACTGTCATCCGGTTAGGTGACTGTGAAAATATGACCTTCTATAAATATGTCTAAATTAGGGCTCATGCTCATGTTGTTCTTAATGAGGAAAGGCTGTATAAATAAAGTCATATTCTAGACAGTAATTTGAAGAATTTTTCCATGAAGTAGGATTTTAGACAACAGTTCTTGCATTTATTTATTTATTTATTTTGAATTAAAAATCCATCTGTGTTTTAACAAGTAGGGCAGCGAGGAAAGCAGTGAACTCAGTGAGACAGACATTACAATTAAAGTCACAAAAAAGTTAATTTTTCTGAAATATCTTCCACAAAATGTTGAAAATTGTAGGTTTTATAGTCCATGAGATAGTTGGATTTAAGTTTTACAGTTAAAATACAAGACTCCTTCTGACAGAAGACTAGTTATGACAATGACTGACCCCTTAAATCATTTTTTCTTAATTACTAGTATTTCAACAGACATAATATTGTATCTAGAATAGTTAGAGTTCCTATGCTATGAGTCTTCAATCAACTCAACGATTAACCTAATTAACCATTAACATTTTTAAGGTGTATGCTTCTTAAGTGAAGTGCAACTACTGCAAAGCACACAGCAAGAGGACTGCCAGTGGTGAAGCAGTAAGCAAACAAATAGGGCAAGAGACTTGTTTTAATGTACTACATTACGAGATGAGGAAGATAAGCTTGAGTGCAAGTAGATAAACAATCCAATACTCTGGTGGGATGTTGTGCATCAGAGACAGAATACAGTGCAGATCCTTTGAGATGAGAGTAGCCTGATCGTATTTCTCGTCTCTCAGCAGAAAACAAAGAGCAGTGTATTTAAACATGCAGACTGTCATGCTGAATTTGGGAAACTGGGTTGAATGTCAGCAAGAAATGGGTAAGGTAGAAGTAGGAAGGAGGGAGAGAATGACTCACAAGTTCTCCAGCCCACGCGCTTTAACAGAAGGAAGTCTGACCCTATGGTAATGTTTGTCTGAGAAATTAATTTCTTAAGATAAAATATAGTCTTTAATATATACAAAATTCTGTAAATAGTCCCAGACCAGCAACACTGCTCTAGTGTATCACATATATAGCCAAACTTTTTAATCACTGTAATTTTTAAACATTTTATCTAAACAATGAATTTCAATACAATTTATGAATATATTAGAAAAATAAATATTAAAAAAATAACAACACCACTTTTAGGCCTCTGAATTTTTAGCTGTAATTTGTAATATACTGAATATTTTAATGGCCTGATGATTTGCAGGACAAAATGACAAAAGAAAGTAATGACATTTCTTCACATTTTCCTTGTCATTTCTTATTTAAGGGGAAATTTGTGACCATTATCTGTTAAAGTGACCTGCGTATCTTTCATAATATCATCATATGCATAGGACCTGATACTTACTGCCAGTAAGACACTGAAGATTATTCTCACATAAAAGGTTAATCATGTGCATAAGTGTTTGCAGGAAAAAGCTATTAAAATTTGCACTGTATGCTCCCAAGTACCAAGGCAAACCCTGAAGAAAAATGAGACAGAAAAATTCCATTCTTTAGACCATGACTCTTATCTGGATGTTTCTTAGTCTTCAGCTCACACACCCATAGTCTGAAGTAATAGCAAACACAGGGAGAGATACCGGCATTACAATTATTTGGAATATTTCATATCAAAGCTTATAAAGTGACTAAGAAATAATCAGGACCACCACCTCACTGCTAATGCAAGTGTTGGCTCTTCAAGGTTGAATACTCTCTACTCCCAGTGGTATCAGAAGCCACATACTTGAACTACTTGCTCTCAGTATGGAGAACACAACAGGAGAGTTGTCCCAATACAGTGAGAAACCCATCAGATACTGTCTCAGTCCATGTTACAGTAGAAGTGGTAACATAATCTACTCTGCCTGCAACTAGTAATTTCATGACATTCATTTCCCACACAAACATATTTTTAAAGATCTCCATATCCAAAAGGTATTTTTAATTTTCTATGTTGAAAACAATAGAGACAGAAATTCAAAACCATATGTAGGAACGTGAGCTGATAAAACTTGGGACAGACTTGTCTTTAATAAATGTGGTCATATTTCATGTAATTACTTTTTTTTTCATTCTGCTTTTCTTCTAATTAGATCAAAAGTGGAGGTTGTATCCTACAATCCAAATTTCTATCATTTAAAGTCTCATCTGAGTAGTACTCCTGTAGCAGAACACAGTAATATATGTGAGGCTAAAATGCTTAATTTACTAACCGTCACTGTCTCTTTCAGTGCACTGTATGCAAAACACTCCAAACATCACCTGTTTTGTGGACATATTTGTGTCCTGGTTTTATTGGTTTGACTGATTTTGTATCCAGTCTTATGAACTATTTTTTCCAAATTCAGTTACAACTTTCTCCATTTTCATCCATATTTGTCCAAGGAAGTTGAGTATATTCATCAACTTAGATAATGAAGTACTAAGGTAACACTTTGCTGAACTCTCAAAGCAATTTCTGTGAATCTGCACTTGCTAGACAAAGTTTACTAGACCCATCTACTTTCCCTTTGGGTGTACTGCCTGAATCACCACCAATACAGAAGCATAACTCTGACTGTGAACTCTGAGTAGAAACTAGGCTGGGTAAGGCTGCAGGGTTTTAGTTTAAAAAGCCTAAGCTCTGCGTATTTTTCTAAAGCATTACAGCCCTCGTCATATTAATATATTGCAGGATACTGAACAACATTAGAGGCAGCACACTTGCTATGCAAAAAGCAGAAGTACCCAGTGCAAAAGATTTGTACATTCTGGTAGCCAGAGTGATCTCAGAGTTCAATGTTCTGACACTGCAGTTCATACACAATTAAATAGTTATGTGCACTCCAGATTCAAACACCAAGACCTAAGCCTGTACAATAAGTTGCCACCGTGGAAACTACCTTTTTACCTTTTGTTAAACATGAAAAACAAGCAAGCAAACTGAAACTAAAGTGATCTGAAAATGCACAATATTCAATAGATGTTAAAATTCTAATGGCCCCAAGAGTTTCTAGAGGGAAAAAAAAGAAAAAGTCTTTCTACTTCACAGTTTTCAGATCGTCACGCTAATAATTATTACTGTCTTCTGGAGGATAGATAAAAGGTTAATTGAGAAGAGATGGAACTTTCACTACTACAGTTTTGTCTTGTATCCTTGAAAAAAAATACATCAAACAGTGCAGATATGAGAGAAACAGACAAAACAGAAAAAAACAGTATCAGTGATGAGGGTTAAGTCATACAGCATAGCTTTTTTCTAATTAAAAAAAAGAAAAAAAAAAAGGCAGGTATTTCTTGCTATCAACTAGCTCAACACTCAGGAAACTTATGGCAGTGTCAAGCTGCCACAGATAGTACCATTAGCTGTCTTCCTAGTGATGAGGAATCAAACAAAAGAGAACATTATGAGTATTTGAGACCAGCAAAGTTGCAAAGAACTGGATTAGAAGTCATAATTTGCTAAACATATCTGTTTTGACATACCCAGCTGTGACCACTTGTATATCAGAGGCATCTGAAAAAGTGATAACTCATTAGCAAGAGGCAGATCTGCCATGTTGAATATTTTTCAATCCAAACCTATGAATTGAAACCCAATTCTGGTGTGGATTGTAACACATCAAGGCAAAGAGTTGGTGGATGCTGTTGTACAGAAAGAGCTATGGTAATCAGTCCAGCTTCCAGTTTTACTTGCACTTAGCTTTCAGACAGTTTCCAATGACAGTGTATTTTGTTGTTGACAGAAAACATCTTAGAAGTTGCTGGTGTAGCTCTGTAACTGGGAAGGTTTGAAAAGAAGATACAGGAGGTGAAGATGAAAGGGGTACATGAAAGCAAGTGTTGTCAGGAACTTAAATGTCACATTTCAAATAAAGGCTGAGATCTAATTGAATCCAGGGAAGGTGATGATATCTTCTATATGACTTTTTAGCTATGGTCTGGATAGATCATTTCTGAGAGTCAAAATGAGGAAGAGATGTTAGTTTGTAGGGAGGAAAGAGATGAAAAGAAAATCCAGCAGATAGTATAGTCAAAGGGTAGTTCTCATTCAATTACTGTCTGACTATGGAACCTGATGACAAGGATACTTCCTCCTTCCTCTTCATTTGTTCACTGGTTAGAACTTATATATATTTTATCAGTTCAAAGAGAATAAGCTCTGATTCATCTTATATATGTTCCATAGTTATTAGATGATGTAAGTAGAAAATCTTTGAAAGATTCTTGTTTCATATTGCAATTGTTGGCTGAATTTAAAAAGCACTTTCTGCAAGTAGATGAGTCAGGATTTTTTGTTACCTTGGGCAGCTATAATATTTTTCACAATAATAGTACACTTTCCATTTTTTGCTGTGAATGTATCTAGATATTAGTTAGAATGAACTTAGTTTAGGCACTGTTTCCTTTGTAGCAACTCTGAAATACTTTGGGAAAGAATCCAACCAAACTCAAGATATAAATACAGAAGAATATATGCTCAAGTTCAGCATTAATTAAATTAATGTAAAATTAGCTCAAACCCAGAATGTTGTCAGCCTCTAGATACTGAATTCAAGATGGAGATAGGGAAATCCACACAATGTTGGGTGAAACTGAGAGAAAGGTTAGAAGACAGATAAAAAATATATACCGATTGTACTGTGAGGAATGTAGCCATCTAGTCCTCTGCAGGATGTCTTGTTTCATTGACAGATAAAGAGGCCAGGGAAATTATCATCACTAAAATTCTCCTGCTGAAAGTCACCAGGAAATTCTCTTCACAGAAGGTGAAAGAGGTCTGAAAGCCAGCAGGAGATAGATTGATGAAAAAAGTCTTCAGTGTGATATACCTTACTGGTTCCTGGAGTGATTTGGTAGTCTAAACCTGCTTAGCTAAATTTAGCCTGAACTTAAACCAAGCCTAACCAAAGTTTATGCTAAAAAGCAGAGAAAGGGTTGAGTACTGTCTCAAGAGAAGTCAAAAATAATAGATATCTGGAAGAGTTAAGAAACTATCAGATGGAGAATGTAACTACAGTGCATTAGCAGGTTATTTTCCATTCCTGTCTAAATAAGAAGCAATAAGAAAGTCTGAAATTGAATGAACATTTATTTATTTATTATTATACTTTGAATTATTGTTTCTATTACTTGTAAACGCTTTATGAAATAAGTCTTACCTATATGTTATGTTCCTACTCACTATATTAGTGTACATATACAGTATGCAAAAAAAGTCAATTATTTCCCAACAGAATGTTTTATGACTAATTTTGCAACTTCTTATGATAAAGAGTCTGCTGAGATTAGACATATGCTTTTACCTCTGTACCCAACAGACCTAGGCTTGACCTTTTATTTCCAACCCAGTTGATGAAATTTCTTTCTATGAAAGACTGAGAGTTGTTTTGAAATATGGTTGCTCTTTCTGATCTCCTTGGTATTACATCTCCGACTGCAAGTGGTTTTAAATTCCTTTTTAAAATCAATAATGATAAAGGAAGCATGCAAAATTCTATCATCCAAGTGTCACTCCACTGAAGCACCTTGTCCTTTCCTGTTCATTGCTGCCTTAAATCTCAACAACTTGAAGTACCTTGTCATTATGGTATCTATCTCATTCGTTTTTTTGACATAAAGGATCTATGAACAGAAAGATAAGACATATTAGGAGAGATTCCTTCTTGGTGAAGTCCAAGATAAACTGAGATTCCTAAGTGTTAAAAAAATATGTCACTGATGGATTTTTGGTAGAGCAGATGGTCTCTGTAACAAGGAAAACAAACAAACAACAAAATCACCAATTAAAACAATTTGAAAATCCTCAGAGCTGAAAGTCTGTAAAGCCAATACATAGAGAAAAAGATCTAACATTAAAGTAAATAATAATCTCAGATTTCCTGGATACTGAGAAATTAAGGAGGTAGTTGAATCCCTGGCTTGCTACAACTTCTATTACTCTAGAAAACAGAAATAAATTAAAAATTAAAAAAAAAGGAAAAAAATAGTAATGTAAAAATCAGCAATACCTAATTCCTTTCTCTAGTAGAACCACTGGAATATCTGTGTCAATTCTGTGTCCAGTAGTGGATATGGAATGTATAATTAATTTGCTCTTTTCACTTGGAAGGGATCATGTCTTTCTCTGACAGCTTTGATCAGAACAAATCATCAGACCTCTTTAACCACCTCCTGCTGTGAATGATTAACACTCAGAATTATAATAAAGTGAAAAAGTCCTTCTGCATATGTTTTTCATAGCTGTAGTTAGATACACAATCCCTAGCTTATGTCTTCTGTCATATTAAGGCTATATTTTTACACTTACATATGTCCCAGAATTTCAGCATAGTCGTAACAAACATAATGCATAATTTGATTTGCATTGTATACTTGAAAGTTTTTGCATAGGTGTCAAAGACTTTAATTGGTTGTTTGTTCAGTGTTATAAATAAAGGGAAAATGAATCTCAAAGTTATTAATAGTTATATTACTTCTTTGAAACAATGGTATTGTGCATGACTAGAGTAAAGCAGTATATTTTTCCACACATTTCAATATAAATGTATTAACATTATGGTCCTTTCTTTTCTTTCCCTTGCCTTGTCCTGTCTTGCCTTTGGGTAGTATAGTATCTTGATGTTTACCTTACCTCATGAATACTACAAGACTGTCTCATACTGAAACAATTGAAAAAATGGCTGATATAGAAATATTGTATCTCTGCAAGAAGGTATAAAAACAAAAGGAAATTTTTTTTACATCATACATTTTTAATAAAATTGAATATTTTGTGCACTATGTTCCAGTAGATTATAAATTATAATTTAAAATCTTAATTACAAATTTGTAAAGATGCAATTATTCTCATCTGGGAGTTAACACAGTAAGATTTATGTTGCTTGCTTTGCTTTAGCATTTAGACCAGACCAGCATTACCATTTTTAAACTCAGTGAAATATTATTGGTCATAAGAAAATAAGCACATTTTGGCAATGAGATAAAATAAGGAAAAAAAATGTGTATTTAGTGGAAACAGACTCCCAACAGAATCTATCCTAATTGTTTCATTAATTCAATAAAGTATTAAGTATTACAATTATGATGGATTTTAAAAGCTTGCTTAAAATAAGATTATACTGCTAATGGTGTCATCCATCATTTGGATTTTATCTAACGTTTGTAATTTCTAATGTCCAAAAACATTTAATTGAATTCAGCTCAGCTACCCACACATGCAAATTCCATATTGGCTGAAGTTCTTGCTGGATGAGACTATTGCTTGGGTAGAATTACATATCCAAATATTTGTCTTTTTGTTGCCAATTTTTTTCCTTAGTTCCTATCAAGTTACACTCCTGTAATACTGACATTTTTTACAGGACTTCTACCATTTTGTATCTTTTACATAAAATAAAGCATTGCTTACACAAATTGAAAATATTTACGTTGTTTAAAATTGAATTTTACTACATGATATGAGTTTTTATGAAATAAAATTGTGTGTAATGTTAAGACAGCAAACACAGGAGTGCTCATAATATCAGGACTGATGTTTGCTTTTGTAGAGAAATAACAGTAATTTTGTCTTCTGACTTTTATTTGAGCCACTGCTGTGCCTATCAAAAGGGAGTTTGTCTAATTATTCTCTGAACTGACTTGAGGCTTGAGTTTCCATTATATAGTTGATACCAATTCACCATGCTAACATCGTAAAATAGAGGCACTGTTTCCAGTAATTACTTCTCATCAGTTGTTTGTTCTCTAAACCACATACACCTGCTTCTTACAAAAAAGCATTCCACTTACTGAGAGACAGAATTCTGTTAGCTTTTTACTTGCTTACCTGACCTCATCATTTTGATACTGTAAATATTTGCAAATCAATGGGTTCACTGTTTACAAGCTCTCCTTCAGAGCTTGAATATAAATCTTATGTGATTCAGACCTGTTGCAGATTATCAAATATTGTGTTAAACATAAAGAATTGACTAATGTTAATTTACATTGTAGTCGTCTTACATTCTATTAGACATATATTAAAAATCTCAGTTGGGTACTCTTTGAGACAAAGCTAAAAGGTCTCAGATTTCATGTTAAACAAATCTCAGGTTACTCACAAAAAGGAAAGCCTGTAGCTATGCAAGATCTTGGGGTTTTGTTAGCTTGTTTGTTAGTTTTTAAGGAGAATGGCCAGTAATCTAAAACTTTTGCATCTTGAAACTTCATTCTAGCGATGACCTCTCCAGAATAAGTTTCTATGCAGAAATGGAGCTTTCTTCAACTAGTTGATATTCAGTGAACGTCCTGACTTGCAGTGCTGAAGAATCTGTTTCTTCCTTCCAAATCTTGATATGAAAGTGACCCGACTGGATTTGAAAAAGAACTTCAGATTATTTTCTCTCTCTTCTCAGGACCCATAGTTTCCTTCCAATCACATCAAGAACTGTGAGAATTACTGGTCAGATACATACATTTAGGAGTAATGTTACAGAACAACTAAACAATGTACCTAGTCTGCTACTGAATGTTGTGAATTAATGATCAAATCAATTCAACAGATTGTCATATATTACTTGTAACTGGTCTTAATGTTAGAGATGGAATTGGTCCAGGAGGTGTTTTGTGCATATTAGAAGTGGCAGAGTACTTCCTGATAGTGTTTTCTTTGTAGGAAAATCCAAATAACTGGAAAAGAAGTTCATTACTGTTTTGTGCCAGTATAAGAAAGCTTTTGCTGGCAAAGCCTTTCCTGCTCAATAATGGAACTTCTAATCAAACCCAGAAACAGTGAAAGAGAAGAAAAAAAAAGTATATAGGATTGTGATCTCCAGAATGAGAGGAGAGTGCCACAATGAGCAGATTATTCACTGATAAAAATACAGGCTATTCAGGTTTTCTTTTAGAGCTGTTGCATTTCATATGTCTAATTAAATATTAATTTATGAATATCTCAAGTCTCTAGTGTTCCAAGTAACTCCCTTGCCTACTGAATTTACCCCTATTTTTATCCAAAGTGGAAGTTCTTCAAAAAAGTATGCATGTTTTAAATAAGATGCAAATTCAGTAACTTAACAATTTTGTCTGTTAATGCTGCAACAACAACAACAGCAACAACAACAACAAAGATATGAATCAGTCATTACCAAAAAGAAACCTCAGAGAGTGCTGAAGGCTGGATATAAATCCTTCAGTCATTAATACAGAGGTTGGAAGTTGAAAAGTTAACTTTTATGGAGGTACTACTGTATGGCACCTGAAATGGGAAAGAAAGAAACTCAAATGCTGTTCTCTTGCACACTATTCAGAACTTAGTCTAATTGGTAAGGATCTCTAGGCACTGCCCTGCTGGGCTTTAGTGAATACTCCTTCACTGAGGGTTCTTGGAGTATATTATGCTTCCAGGTTTTTCTTTTTTTCCTATCTCAACATTCATTTTTTTTTAATATTATGTTTTTACTGCAATTTAGCCACTCACTGATCAATATTTTTACTCTGTTTTCATGCAGTCAGGTACAAGAGAGCTTGAATTTCTGGAAACCACAACTTGAGGTAATCCACTAAGTGGGTTAAGCAGAATGACTGTGTGATCCTGGCTGAGCTGCTTCTCCAAATAATGACTACAGATTTGATGTCATAATAACAGCTGTCAGCAAACAGCGTGTAAAAGAGTTTTTGAAGTCACAATTACTGGGTAACCTCTGTTCCCATTGTGTACCAGAGGCATGTTTGATGTGCCTTCTGTTGCCCTCCTGCCTAGCATCACCAGTGCTTTGGGCACTGTACATGTCTGCTGCTGCTTGCAAGATGATTCATGCAGTTAAGCACAGCTTATACTTCTGCTGTAGAAAATGAATAAAAGTGACACCAGCATGCTGCCTACATAAGATGCATTTAAGCCGATCACTTTTCAGTTCGGCAGGAAACTGTTTTTCTTTGCATTTGGGATTGGTGTTAGCAGCAGGTTGGAAGTGACCACTCCGTGATAGCTTTTGTCTGTAATTGGCCTTTGCTATCCTGACATAGTTGATCTCAGTGGGAATAATTAATCTTTCACCCACTCAGGATATTGACTGGGTAGTCTGAGCTTAGAGAGATCAGCTAGAATTTTTCTGAGTCACCAGCAAATTGGCACAGGAAGAGGTGGGATGAGAAGTGATAGAGATCTTCTATGAGTATGAATGTTAAGATCATGCAGTGAAAGAAAACAGTACATGCCTTTGTTTTTCTTGCAGAGTAGCTGAACAAAATATTTTCAAAATAACAATCTAAAAAATGTTGGATTGATTGAGATCTGCTGGTTACAGAGGAAAATATTCTCTGCTCTGTTTAGAAGGTAGAGATCTAATACTGAAAGTAGATATATGATTCTCCTGCTAAGGTAAGGTGATTAGCTAAAAATAGCATCCATGTAAGATGATTTTATATATATATATACATATATAAAACATATTATAGCTTTGAAAACAGATTTTATTGCTGCTGTTTTTCTTTGCATTTAAATTCCATCACTTGAAGTCCTTTAAATGTTATATAAATCAAGAAATCCAGTATTTTGAGAATACCTAAAAGGCACAAGGATACACATTTTGACAGTGCAGTGAGTAAAATTTATTCAGCCAATTCTTCACAAAAAGCAAGTGCAGGAGGAAAAGGCACTCAAGTGTTCTTTCTCGTGCTCCACATATTTCAGCCATTGTTGGGGGAAAGCTATTGAAAATGGGAGAATTACTGTTTTGGGTCCTCTAACAGCTCCTTGTTTACAATAAGCAGCCAGAGATGAAGAGGAGAAATTAGGGTTTTTTCTTTACTTTCCCTTTTTCTATTGCTTTATCCCAAGAATGAAGATACCTGTCCTTTCCAGTGTTCTCGCACTTAACAGATCTTTTGTACTGTTTGAGAGTCTTGTTGTAAGGGTGAAAATTTACCTTATTCTTAGTAGATCAGATCAGGTTAGCCTGCACTGATAATGGTGTTTAACGTTTTGTAAGCCCAGAAAGATGTCAATATAGATTTGAATGATAAAGGAAAAATTCAGGAGACCAATTCAGGAAAGATTTAACTACACCCATCTCTGGAATGTGAATTTATCCAGAATCCTTGTTATACACACAGGAATTCAGACAGAAATTCACTTAAATCTATTCTAAAACAACCTAGCTGTTGAGGATAGTATTTTCCAGGAGAAGAATTTCACGACAGGAATTAAAATAAAATAAAATATATAATGAAAAAAATATAATTCTTAGTAAGCATACCTGGCAGAACAGTAATTGATTTAGTTATCTTTGTATATTATATACTGTTCTGTTTAGCTTAGAAGCCAAGGCTGGTCCTAAATTGCAAACTTTCAGTTTTCAGTTTTCTATTTCAAATTATTCTTATTTCAAAATTTCTTTTACTGTTATTGGCTGAAAAGTTGTGTGTATTTTTCTTTTTATGTTAGATGAGATCTTACTTTCAACAGAAAATATCGTATGTATATATTAATATAATGTTTATTCCAAATTGATTTTGCATTTTTGCTACTGAAGCACAAAATATTGCTTTCCATCCAACAGTCACAAAATATTGCTTTTTCATAAGTTTCATTCTGGAGTGCATTCATCTGTAGGCAAGGAACTCCAGCAGCTTAAGTGCTTGTAGAACACTGTTACAAGAAACAGATATTTTTCCCTTCTTATTTCTTCATTTTCAAATTTTGTGATTTTACTACCTGTACTGATGCTACCAAGTTATTAAGCACTCAAACACTGACCGTTTTCCCTTTCCCTCCCCTCCCTCTCCCCTTCTCCTCTCCCTCTTTTCCCTTCCCCTTCCCCTCCCCTTCTCTCCCCTACCCCTATCCCTCCCCCTTAGGGGAAAACTTGATTCCTAGGCATTAGACAGTCATACATATATTTTTTATTATTGTTTTAACTGACCAAAAATTTATTCTAAATGAAAAGATCTAATGGTCCTTCTTGCTTAACTCTTTCAAATTGAAAAATATAAAACACATGTAAGGATGGTTGCATAGTGGATGCATGTATTTTAAGTGTGAAAACCTTACTATTACCTTTGTTGTGTAATAGATGATAGAGAGAGCAGATAACAGATTTTTACAATTAAAAACAAGTGAAATCATAATGATAATAGAAGATTGTTATTAACATTTATAGCATTTTCTTCTGTTCTACTTCTCTAATCTCTTATTAATACAGTGTGTAGAAAAGCCAGGCATTTTAAGACTATCCTTCAACAAAGAAAAGATATTTTGATCAGAACTCACAGCTTGCCCAGGTTATCCAGGGTTCAGATGAAGTTCATGAAAGTGAAACTTTACCTCAGCTATTTTTTTTTTATGTTATAGAAACAGCATTTCTTTATTTTTTTGTCTAACCTTCCTTGGAGATCTTATTAAAGTTTCACAACTTGCTCCTTCATCCCTGCTGAGGTTTATTGTTTCTCTGAACATTTAACAAATAAGGTTTAGAAAGTTTGGGGTTTGGGATTTCTCTAGGGTACAAATTAAACAATTCTCATTTCTTTCCAAAATCTTCTCAATAGACAACCAGTAACTTGTTCCTATTACAGTTCCGTGTCTTCCTTTACTTTAAAAAGCAAAAATTTCATCTGCACTATGTTAAGGTGAAGAATATGTTGGAAGGTAAAGGTTAGAAAGAAGATATGCCCAGTGGATATGTCAAAACTATTAAGTCATCATAAAACTAATCTTTTCTAATTCTTCCCAGAAGCAATAGACTGTGATTTCATTGTGCTTTATAATCTAAGAAAGGTCAGGCCAGTATCCTTAGTTGTTTAATGAATGAAAACCTAACAACTCACCTGTGCTTAGGATGATGCTGATTAAGTTGGTCTAAAGACAAATAAGATCTAGCTAGAACAGTTCAGATTTACCTTGCAATGCTGTTTCTTGCTGCTTCTCTAGGTTTACAGCCCCTACAGCTGAGGTCCAATAACAGACTGTGGAAATCCTCCCACTCTCAGTGCAAACCAGCCGTATTAATTTAAGGCAGTACAGAAGATGGCCCTGGCTAACTCAAGTAGTTACTTAGTGCCACTCAGTTCTTGACACCTGGTGCCGTTATCACTGCTTTCAAAGGGAGTATTTTATGGTCCTCTAAGCTATAAACCTACTCAAAATTACTGACAGGAGAAAGTCCTAGAGAATGACAGACTGATTTGAGAAACCAGATTTTCATGTTTGAGAGCTTTGTTTCTTCAAAATACTGAACTGAAGACTTTCTGTATAGTTAATGGTGTTAAGTGCCAGTACTCTTCAAATCATATCATACTTTTTCTTTAAAAAATGCCTCTTTTTTACTCTTGACCGCAAAATAATGGCTTGAATTGATTTTATTTTTCTGTACACAAAGAAAAAATTAGTGCTGCTTAATAAAAAGAATGAGTGGAGCTTAAAACAATTTTAAAGTTTTTAAAAAGAATGAGTGGAGCTTAAAATAATTTTAAAGTTCTTACTTTTTTTTGATCCATGTCTAATGCCAATGCTCTGATCAAATTTGATCTAAGGTGCAATTTATTTTTTGGTTTGGGAAATATCATCTTTATATAAATTGGAAATATTATTCAGTATTTCTGCTCTGAATTACTGTATACTGTTGATGAAGTCTGTTAAGATATACTCTTCATGATCAAATATATCTATGTTGTTAATTGAAAGAGACTAAGGAATTCAGCTTGGTCAGCCCCTGTTCATCCACATTAGTTTTTAAGTCAGTCTTTTAATCTGTTTTGGACATTTTAAATTAGCTCTCTTTAATAGCACTAAGCATTGTGGACACAATGTTCATGAGTAAGAATTTATAGTTTTTTTGAACACTGGTATTCTAGGGTAAGCTAACTGATGAGTTACTTGATCAGTTTATTAAATTATTTGTGCATCTACTTACTAAATTTCAGCTTTGCTCTTTCACACAACTTTAATGACCTTTTTTCCAGAAATTATCAGGAAATGACCTTTATCATGTGACCCTGCCTTCTACATATTAGATTATTATGTATGGAGAACAGAAAATAGAAGGTGAAGTTTTTGCTTCTATCACTTGTGTAAAAACAGGGACAGATGATTGCTGTTTTGACTCTCACTAATGATTAAGAATATGCAATTCTTGCAGTAATATCAGTACTTATTCTCAAGGACATCAAGCTTCTGGCAAAAGAAGGAATGAATTGCTTCCAGCACCTTCTTTCTGCATGTTGTTGCCGAGGGACACATAGCATTCCCCCAGGGCTATGGTTGCTCCTGCTTCCTGTGCAAGGAAACTAGAAAAATATATCTGATATTTTCCTCTTGTATATTCCTAAAGAATTTTGAAAGATCTCAAAGATCTTCAACCTTTGGAGAGATGCTTAATTATATTTATAGCGACTAAATTGCAATATGTGAAATATGAAATGGTGCTTGTAGATACGTGTGTATCTATACATATATGTATACACATGCATATGTATACACATATATATGTGTATAGATACAGGTGCAGATACAGATGCATATAAATGTATGACAGGTTGCACTGATGTCAAGGAAAAGATTTTTGTAATAGATCCTTCCCTTTTTCTCCTTAACAGGTTTAAAAATATCTATCAAGAGTTGCATGCAATAATGCCACCATTTGATTATTGCTGTATTTTAGAAATCTGTTTCAACTAAAATCGCCTTCATAAGTTTTCATTTATATCAGAATAGCGAAATGGACTGCAAAGATCTGTGGATCATTTTATTACTTTAGTTTGGGACACTGATGAACCAGCACGTCAGTGGTCTGCTTGCATGGAAAGGGTCATACTGATTGAGAATCGTAAATAGTATCCACTGGTCATGCTATTTTAGAGCAACACTCAATCTAGGTAATTATGTTCTGTTGCCTCTGCTGAAAACAGACACTATATAAATCCTTCAGCTGTGGTGGGCTTGACAGACTGAGAATAATGTGCAGGTCCTCAGGAAGGATTTATATTCAAGGTCCATTTGGTAAGTGTGTTGTCCCATTTTTCATTTCTCAGAACTGACAACAAACTGAACTAGTTGGTTATTTCTCTCAGATGCTATTATAGTGATGGGATGATCAAACACCTATTATTAATCCAGAGTCACTCAGATGTTACTCAGATGTTACTACTAACAGTTTCAACCATGTTAAGTATTGATTTCTTGTGTAATTTTTAAAAAATAAGGGTATAACTACCATGATGATGAAAAGAATCATATAGAAAAACAGCCCCGTGTCAGAAACTTAATTTGAAACACATATGCTTACCCTTGCTTTGGAACATATTATTTTGTTTCTTCCATTTCTCACTTTTGATGGATTTAAATTCAGTTTAAATTGAAACGCCTTTCAGCATTGCATTAACTAGAATATGTCCCTTAAACCCAATGTATAGTAATGTACATAAATTATGCATTTTATTTAATAAATTCTGGCTTTACAAGGCCTTGCAGTCTGAAGGTGGAGAGATCAAGGACTATTTTGCTTTGTTATCCATTCAAAAAAATAATAATCGTATGGTCAGAATAACTAATTACACAGTGCCAAATGACACAAGAAATGCACATAATTATCATATATTGGAAATAATAATATTTTGTTTTCCTGAAAATAATCTTAAATTATTTTTAAGTATGTTTTCCAGTGTAATCCATAGGATTACTATGAAGCAACAAATGCATATTGTTAATCTGACAGAGTTTATGGTAGGGATAATTTGAAGTTAATCTAATGAGAATGATGAGTAATAAAAACAATAGTGCAGAATCCAGGATTTTTTCCCAGTAAAATAACTATTTTTTGATAATACTTCACATTTGGAAATACCAGAAAAACAGACTGGAAGGTTTAATGAGGCCTAAGGATATGAATAAGGATAATAGCCTTCAGTATACAGAAGAAATAGCGAGTTAGTTGATTGTAGTAAAGAAAAAAAAAAAAATCTTTTCTCTGTTACTCATGAATAATTACTGTTCTAAAAGTGTGTTAATCTTACTTGACATCTACAAAACATTGAAAATTTTTTAAAAAATTGAAAAGATTTGTGGTTAAAATGAAACCAATTCACTTCTCCTTCTTATTACTGAAATCATCAAACTGTACAATACGTTGATCATTTTGAAAAAGAATTCCCCCTAGGGAAATTTGGTAAAACATATTTATTTATTTCAGTTCCATTTGAATAATGAAATTATTTTCATGAAGCCAAATCACAACAAAGCAAAACCACCTATAATATTGTACTAAAAAATAGGCAACAGTTTAAATGAAGATAAAACAAATATACTGCAGATGGGATTACAGAAATGAGATCATTTTTTGGTAGTTTTGTTCAGTTGGTTGATTTGGATTTTGAGTGTATTTTGATGGTGACTGTGATGCTTTTTTTGTGAGTGTTTGCTTCTTTTTCGGTTGAGGATTGGCAGTTTCCTCTGCGGGATACAAAAATGAGACTAAACTAGGTTTGGTTTATCTTATTTTTTTCTCCTTTTGTCATCAGATATCAAACTGAATTTATTAGTACCTCTATTCTTCTGTCTTACTAATATGCTTCAAACTCACTAAATTCCATATAGCAAAATACACAATTTCAGCAGATAAATATGCAGCTGTATATATATGGTGAAATCAGCATGCTGAATGCAAAGCAACCATCTAAAACCAATGAGAATGCATTCAAAATGATCTATAGAGGTGATGTTTTCAGCAGGAAAAGTGATTTATTTTCAACAAATAGTGCAATCAAAGAAAAATACTCATCTCACTTTGGTCATATTTCATCACTGTTTTTGAAGAAAGTTGGTTTTGGCCACTCTTGTCCAATTTGAAGGCATCAACCACTGCAGTACTGATGCCTAGCACAAGGACTGCTGTGTATTGTAGGAGCAGTGGAAAGGTTCCCCCCATCAGCAGCTAGTTGCAGAAAGATGGTAAAGCAGTTTACAGTATTATTTTGTGATTATCCTTCCCTCTTCACCATAACAGTATTAATTCTTCCCTGTTTACTCACTGCTTAAAAAATGGGCAAGTCTCAAGTGACCAAGGTTCTACCTTGTGTCTGTGTGGCACAAAATCAGTGGGAGGTTAAAGTAAGCATTTAATTGAAAATGTCATGATGCAAATATTTGTGTAACAGCAGTATGTAAGGTATAGTATGGTTTATTATCCACGTTTTTATTCATTATGTATAGTATTAAATCTAAGGCTCTAATCTCACTTCCTCTTACTACCAAACTTGGTGATAATCTAATCTTCAAGGTATTGCAGACCCTTGGAAACTTTTCAAAGCACTTAGCCATATTTATTTTTAGAAGGAATTCACAAATGAGAATCCTTATCTTCCTTATTGATGCACTAAAGATAAGTTTATTCCCATGTAATTTAGTCATTTAATCAAAATATCAATCTCAGGAAACTTATTTTCCCTACAATCCCACAAAGTCAATGAGAGAAAAAAATGCATTTACAGAGATTCAAATCTTACATTTCAACAAATTGCAGAAAACACCATGTAATATCCGGAAAAGTTGTACTCTATGTTTAGCTCCCTGAAAAGAGGCTGACTAAATGTGGTACCAGTGTACACTGATGTATTTTGATGTTTCATACATTTGTCTCTTTTGAAGAAGGAGGAATATTTCTATCTCAAATTATTCTGCAGAAAGAGCATTAGACTCTTATCAATTTTGGTGCACTGTCCATCAAATGTATGGTGGCCTTGAGCATAACACTAGTGAGAGAGTCACCAACAGAAAGATCAGCCAAAAGAAAGTGTGTGTTAAATTGTGTAGAATAAGTGAGTTCAACTGCCAGTGAAGATGTCCTTTATGATTGTGGAATTCATTGAATCTGGCAGCCCATGCCTTGGACAAGTACACACTTTGCTGGGTAAGGAGACGGCTGGAGGGCTATGCCCAGAGAGTGGTGGTGAATGGTGCTAAATCCAGCTGGTGACCGGCCACGAGTGGTATTCCACAGGGGTTGGTACTGGGGCCTGTTCTCTTCAATATCTTTATTGATGACCTGGATGAGAGCATTGAGTGCACCCTCAGTAAGTGTGCAGATGGCACCAAATCATCTGTAAGAGTCAATCTGCCTGGGGGTAATAAGGCCCTGCAGAGGGATCTGGACAGGATGGATAGCTGGGCTGAAACCAGTGGGATTAAGCTCAGCAAGACCAAATGCCAGGTCCTGCACTTTGGCCACAACAACCCCAGGGAATACTGCTTGGGGCAGTGTGGCTGGAAGGCAAACCTGGGGGTAGTGGTCAATGCTTGACTGAACATGAGCTAGCGGTGTGCCCAGGTAGCCAAGAAGGCCAAGGGCATCCTGGCTTGTATCAGAAATAGTGTTGCCAGTAGGAACAGGGAAGTAATTGTCCCTCTGTACTCAGCACTGGTGAGGCCACACGTGGAGTACTGTATTCAGTTTTGGGCCTCTCACTGCAAGAAAGACATTGAGGCCCTGGAGCGTGTCCAGAGAAGGGCAACAAAGCTGGTGAGGGGTCTGGAGCACAGACCTTACAAGGAGTGGCTGAGGGAGCTGTGATTGTTCATTTTGGAGAAGAGGAGGCTCAGGGGAGACCTTACTGCTCTCTACAACTACCTGAAGGGAGGTTGTGGTGAAGTGGGGGTCAACCTCTTCTCCTGTGTAACTAGCAATAGGACTAGAGGGAATGGCCTCAAGTTGCACCAGGGAAGATTACTATTCTGAAATAGTAATCAGTGGTCAGACACTGGAACGGGCTGCCCAGGGAGGTGGTGGAGTCATCGACTCTGGAGGTGTTCAAGGAACATTTGGACACTGTGCTGCAGAACATGGTTTAGTAATAACTATTGGTGGGAGGTGAACGATTAGATTGGATGATCTTGTAGGTCTTTTCCAAGCTTGGTGATTCTATGCTTAAGAAATGAAGAACATAGTTGTTGATTTGTGATACAGACTTGAATTTAGTTAGTATCAATTAGTCGGTATGTATTACACTGGCAGTTGCCTTCTGGTTTCCTGACACCCTGATTTTGTGGGTTATGCAGCTAGGAGAAGAGATCGTAATAGGCATAGAGAAGGATAAAGATTTTGTCAGTGATCACTGTGGTATGACAATCTCAGGCAGGCAGGGATTTTTATTATAGTGTGTCCATGGTTTATGGGCTAGTTTGGCCTGGTTCTGTGATGAATGGGGTGACGGGACCCATGCACCCACTTCCTGGGAAAGATGAAGGGAAAAAGGGGAAAGGGCAGGGAGATGGACCTAAAAACAGAACAACAGCAATGATCTGAGGAAAGCTAATTTACAAAATAAGATATCACAATGCAAAGTAACACAGTATAATACAATACAATTGTAATTGAAGATAATAAATCAAATAAAAGGAGAGAGTGTCTGACAACAAAAGGCCTTACTCTAATGCTGAAGGCAAGATGGCTAGGGAGCTCACACACTGCTGGGACAATCTGAAAGGGAAAAGGGAGGGATCTCATGACTTGCCAACAGTTTTATCTTTCCCTCTAAGCAGAAAATGGAAAAACGCAAAGTAACGCAAAGTCCTCTGGGGTACGTAGTGCTTACCTTCTGAGACAGGTATACCTGGAGCTATCAACAATCCACAGTACTGGAGCATTAACTCTTTAACTCCCAGTTCACTACGTGATATTATGATGTGGAATACCAATACCAAAAGATCATAAAGCCATGACATAGAGTTAGATCATACCTAGTGGTGGTCCAGAATGCTTTTGTACTAGTAATTCATGCCCTTTCTTATCTGAAGCCAAAACAGGGATTTTTTTGCTTTTTGTTTACTTGTCTGTTTATTTAATCTACAGAAAATAAGTTAATTAAAGGGATACCATAGCATTTAAATGGAAGAAAGTAATGATGGGAAAGCATGGGTCCAGCAGCCTAAGTACTCAGGAGTTAACAGATTTTCCAGAGTATGCAAATGGAAGTCCATCTAATGGCTTACTAATGAAATGACATGCAATATTCTATGATTGCCCTCAATTACCCTATGCAAAGCAAGAATTAATTACTAGTATTGAAGAAGTTCACCTTTGTCCCTCATTTCAGGCTCTCATTTATGCTGAGTGTTTCTCAGACGATATTAATAGGC
Organism: Callipepla californica brunnescens; assembly: GCA_023055505.1. Classification (NCBI taxonomy): domain Eukaryota; kingdom Metazoa; phylum Chordata; class Aves; order Galliformes; family Odontophoridae; genus Callipepla; species Callipepla californica. The sequence goes on along the minus strand of JALIRH010000001.1, from coordinate 90,839,389 downwards.
ATCCAAGTACTTTATAGCTGTTTTTTTTTCTTTTTCTTTCCCCTTGTAACACAGCTGATCCTTTTATGTGATAACTGTAGTCTAATCAATCAATGGCTAGAGCAAGCATTAAGGTATATTCAGAGCATTTCAAAAGTGCTGAACCTACCTATGTACTGTTTGACACTTTGTTGTCCAGAATTGTAGTACACAGGATGGTTAATTTGATCCATTTGTTTTCCAACAAAGACTGCCACTGCCAAGTTATTTTAATGTAATGCTATAAATCAACTTGAAGATGGCATTAAAAAAAAATAAGCCAAATAAAAACAACCTAGAGATTCATCATTTTTTGTCTGTTTCTCTTGTTTAAATCAAGAGATGTATTTCTAAAAGTAAACAAACAAACAAAAAAAACCTGTATGTTCATTATTCTACCTTTTCTGATCTCCAAGTTGCTAATATAGCATTAAGTTTGTAGGGTGGACTCGCTTCTTGCATGTGATTTTAAGATACATTCTCTGTATGTATGTTTAGTGAAAGTCTAGACATAAACAGAGGCAGAAATTATTTTTAAAAAAAGAATATTATGATTCTGAAAATAATCATAATTCCTCCTATATCATTTGCAGTGAGGTTGGCTATTTTTTTTATTAATTTAACGGATTGATGGAATACTGTTGCAATAGAGGACAGCACTGTTATGTAGGAGAACAGACACAAACATATTTATTCTAAACATTTTATTTTAAGCAAAAAAGGCTTTCATAGATTAGGAGGTGTGTATCCAGACAGCTATGGATAATGCTGACGTACATTAGGGAGGCATGTTAGGATTTTTTGTATTTGCTGGTTGTCAGCACTTTATAAGCTGGTTTGGCCTGGTTCCATGATAAATGGGGTGGGGGACCAATGGACCCCCACCCCAGGAATGGGAAAGGGGGAAAAAGAGACAGGGCAGGGAGATGGGCCTAAAAACAAAACAGTGTCAATGATCTGAGGAGGAAAAATAATTTACAAAAGAAGATATCAGAATGCAAAATAACACAATACAATAGAATATAATTGGAACTGAAGCTAAGAAGTCAAATATAACGAGAGAGAGAGCATCTGAAACCAAAGGCTTTACTCTAGAGCTGAAGGAAAGACTGCTAGGGAACCTCCACTGCTGAGATGACCAGCAAAAAGAGGGAAGTCTTGGGACTTACACGCAGTTTTATCTTTCCTCTGAGTGGAAAACAGGAATGCAAAGTCTTCTGGGGTATGTAGTAGTTCTTCTCTTTGTCTGGAAATTTGGCAGTTCATGGAACTGGAGGATAAACTCTTTAATTGCCAGTTGCTTACATGATGTTATGATGTTGAATACTGATAACAAAAATCATAAAACCATGACAGTAGTATAACATTCAGTTGCACACGAAGGCTGAGAGGTACAGGAAGGGTACAGGTAGTGCATGAGAAATAAATTTCGAAGACTCAGAAGCTTCAAAAATTTCTACTCCCCTGTGTCAGCTAGTAGTGATCCTCTAGTGGAGAACAACTTCCAAAATCAGTTGTTGAAAGTAACCTGCTTGACTCTGCTGTGAAAGGTACTGTAAATAGTCATTCACTCAGCAAAGAGTGGGAGGAAGTTTACAAAATCTCTATCTTCTGCAAAATTCCATAGAATGGAGAGGCATCTATAATGCATTGTCTGTGCCTGAAGTCATCAGACAAGCTTTCTTTATAGAGAAAGAATAGGCACTTCTAGAGCACCATTGCACTCATTTATAAGACAGAGATGTACTAGAGACCAATATAATTGCTCTTAACAGTCTCTATTTCTTACTATAACTACAAGAGGAGTTCTAGAAAACTAAACGTGTTGTAGGTGTCCAGAGAGATGCAAAGTTTGATAAGACAAATTCCATCTAGAGCAAGTGACTTAGGAGTGTTTCTGTTCCATTTGGTGCTAAATCAGACTGGTTATTTTGAGTGTTATCTGAAGATTTCTGAATCTGATCCTAGTCATTTTCAATAGTTACAAGATTTAAACTGAAATTCTTTTAAAATAGGCGGTTTGCCTTTGTACTGAAGGAGAGTGTTATTTGTTGTAAACCAGCTATAATCAAAAACTACCTCAGAAAGCATCTCCCATCAGGAAAGCAGTGTTAGATCATAACAAAGCATGTGGAAATACATGTTAGTTTGGCATAGTAACCAGCATATTGTGAATGAGTTCAGGATAGACAGCCAAGTCACCTAATCAAATAAATGTATTCCAAATTGCTTCTAAATAAAATATGGCAACAGAGGTACTCAGGCAAAACAGAAATATATTCAGACAGTAGTCACAGTAAACACCTATTCACTGAAGACCAGTTGAGTTTTATATACTACACTTGGACTCTTCTTTATCATTGTTAGTTTGATGTTAGCAAAAGGTACCAGAAAAGATGTCATCATTGTTTTTTTCTTTTGCTAATAACTCAGTATCTTTCAGTAACTGTAACTTCTTCCTACTTTCTTGCTTTCTAACTTTTTTCTACTCAAGATTTGGAAAAAGAAAAAAAAAGCTGAAGTACATGAAATCAAAGGATTGTAAGAGATAGGCAATAACTCTGGAGTAAAGGTTGCATTTTCACTAGAAGGAGAAATAAAATCCTTCTTTTTCCCGTGGAAGTAAAATTTTAGCTAGCTTCAACCTTTAATAAACATATGCATATACAGAAAATATACACCTGAGACTGTGAGAGGTGTTCATCGATCTCTGAAGATCAGCTGTCCAGTGATTTGCATTGCACTTTCACAGCTACACACGCCTGAGTCTTTGCAGCTGTGTAGTATTCTTAATTTAAGCATAGGCTCATAATACATACATACATGCATACATACATACATACATATATACATACATATATACATACATACATACATACATAAAATGTGTCAAAAAACCTTAAATCTGTGGATTTTCTATGCTTGTGAAGAAGTGTCTCCAACAGAGTAGATTGCAGTTCTATTCAAGAAAGTCATAGGTTTATATTTATCTCTGATAAATATATCTCTCTCTTTTTGAATAAAAGAGAGAAAAACTATAATAGCACAACACTGAGCTGTGCAAGAGAACCAGGCTGGCACACTGTCCAATGAAAGAATATGAGTGAAAATAGTGCTGATAGCACTAGAGACTTCTGGCAGACAAGATATAGAAGGTATTAGCACAGAAACTGTTGGAATACTGATGCTTAATGAATGGAAACCACAGTGCTTTTCTTTTGGTTAATACACAGCGGTAACTGTTCCTTGGGCAATTCCTAGAGTGGGGTGAGAGAAAGAAATGAAAGGAGGTCAACTGCACATATTCACAGAAACACTGGTCTTCATGTGGTATGTCAGTTCATGCAGCTCATTTGAAACCTTCTGGTTGTTCTCACTCTGTTTAGGAATCTCACACTGCTGAAAGCCAGGAACCTGAGAGTGTTAATGTCTAAATTATTCCTTTTTAGAGACTGTGTGAGCTGGTGAAATAATACGAGGTTTCATAGGCTTCAGATAATTAATACCTGTTCGCAGATTTTTGTTCATGACATAATCATGGTTTACATGATAAGAAACAAATTTAAAATCTGAGCCGGAAGCTGTAAGCAATAAGTATTACTTGCTGTCCTTCAGTTTAAAGCCAAGATGAAATTTAAAGAAGAAATTAAATGCATCATTAGAACATTGATATCTGACTATATTTCATTAGTAAGCAAATTCCAGATAAACAACTGGTAAAAGTAGGAGCTACTGAAATAATAGATTAATTTCCATCAGTTTTCAGGAATCTTTGTATGTAGTGAAACTTCCATAATGTATGTCCAATCTCAACTGAAAATAATTAAATAAGTAAAAGTTCAGAGCAGTAAATTGTGAGATAAATTGATTTTCTGACCCACATGCACAGTAAATTTTTCACACCAAGGCAACAAGTGAAGGTTTTTTGTATTTAAATTCTCAGATTTTGGATTGAAATAACTGAGAGAAAGCTTTCAGAATCTCCTTTCAGAACAACCTTTTGGAGGTGACCTTTGGATTGGAAAGGACATTTACCTGATAACGAGTACCATAACTTTCACGTTTGCTTATATAACATTTTCCATATCACTTTTTTCTGTGTCCCTTCTGCCACTATGGGTTTTGGATCCCTCTATAAGTCTTTCCTGGTTCCAACACTTTGGTCTATTCAGATCAACCTATATTCTGCATGTTGAAAGAACAGGAGGGATTATTATAATTAGTATGCCTACCTTATTTATTTATTTCTTTTTTTAAGTTTTTGGGAAAGGGTAGTCACTTCTACTCAGTAAACATCTATAACCTGACCACAAAGAGAACCACAAAATGGTCAGGTAGGGGTCAAAGTCAATACTTAGCATTTCCTTAGCACTCTCATATTTTAAAAATGCCATCATAAACATAAAAAGTATTCTTCAGTTGGGACATCATTCCTGAATTTCTCCGTTTGTTGTGTTTTTGCCCCATGTGTTAAGATATGTAAACATACCACTAAAATATATTTTCCTCTCTTTACTGATCAGACTGAAAATCTCAGTCGACTTAGAGAAATTCTGCTATTGCTCAGATTTTCAAGGTGTAGTTCTTTCAGTGTTACTTTTGGACATAGATCAAAATAGTTCTGGTGCAGAAAACTGTATGTTGACACAGAAGAACCATTATTAGGAAAGAGTACAAGAAAATACTTCCGTGTAAATAATCTTCTTTTTGTGTTTAAGTAGGTTATGTCTTCCATGTTTGTTTCACTGTCCTTCCCACCCTCTTCTATATATTTTTAAGGAGACGAATAGGAAATGAAATCAAAGATGTATGTACCAAACACTTTCTCTTATCATGCTCTTCTTTAAAACTGTTATTTTGAATCTTTTGAAGAAGTATTAATTTTGTCTTTGAACTCTGCGAATGTTTTCTAAAATCACCAAGCATATTTCAAGGAAGTATACCTCATGTTATTTTAAATACCATTGGCCAAAAAATAATGTGACATCCACAACTAAACCCATTAAATCAATGTACAATGAACATTCCTCCCGCATCTCCTATTCTTCCTAGTTCTTGTCTGTATAAAGTATCTCACATCTATAAACACCTCCATGCTGAGATGTGATTTTCAGCACTGAGGGAAACGTTCAAATTGATAAGGATATCCCCTTAAAGAATCAGCTGGCAGACAGAAAATTTTCTAGGTTACAACTGAAGTGCTTTTCACCATGCAGAAATATGAATGAAATGGCATAACAGACGATATTTTAAATAAAGTATAATTCTGGTGAGATTGATAAAAGAGTGATAAAACAAAAAGCATCTGTTCAAGCAGGACTATAAACAATTTTCAGTCCTTCCCTGTGAGACAGCTGATTGTGTTCCCTTTCTTGTTGCAATCTTCACTAGCAGTCTAAAAATTTTCAGTTTTTCTGTCTGGCAAAGCTCACTCTAAGCTGTTCTTTACGATCTACCTTTGCTGTCCATTTCTGTCTTTCCATAAATGGCTTCTGTTTGTCCTGCCTTGCACTGTTCATCCCCCCATGAATTCTCTGGCACGCTGGTTGTGTCTCATGCTGTTTCTTTTCCTCTTCTACCTAGGTGAACAAAGCCTGGGATCTGGGCCACTGCTTTTCTGTTATGACATCTCATGATACCACTTTTCAGGTTTCAGGAAAATCTTTGGCAACTTCCATCTTGTTCCCTTTATTTCTGTCCAAAAGTTATACTTTGGTTCTGAATAATAGTATCTTAGTTTAGGTTCACTACTCACACCCAGCACACATCTGACAGAAACTTTGTACTGATAGTTGCAAATTTTATCCTTTGTAGTAGTCATATAGACAAAAGAAACACCATATTTCTCATCTCATTTTCAACAAATGTGTTTTTCTAACTTTGTAAAAGACATACAAAATGACTACATCGTTGTCTTCTTCAATGATCTCTTTTCTCTCCTCAAGAAGCCAAGAAACAGTTTTTGTCTTCTGAGGCTCTTGACATTCAGGGAACTCCTAAGAAAGGGAATGTATGAAAATAAGTTTGTACCTTCTTTAAGAAAAGAGTGGAGAGGAAAAAGAAATCATTTTTGTCAACCAAACACAATCTCCAATGATCCAGAGTTACTGGAGATCAGTGTCTGAACTTTGAACCTCAGTAGACCCACGATGGCTACTATCTCTCTCTTGCTTTCTACAAAGACTCCTTGCTTTCTTTTTTTATTTCTTATTTCTTTTCTATCACCCATCTTCCCGTCCCCATATCCCTAATAAACTGGTCAGGCTAACATTTGACCTGTTGTGTCTTCATCTTGCTGTTGGGTATACATATTTTAAAACAACCTCTTCCCCCTCCTACGAATTGGAGTGAGATGGACTGAGTCCTCATAGAGGGGGATTCATCTCAGTTCTTAACTATCTACCATCACTTAATTTCAACTAACTTGCTACTTAGCATCAAAGGTTACTGAGTTGTGCAGTATTATCACTGCAGATCCAGACATTCTCTGATCTAAACAAAGAAAGAAGACTTGCATTTTGGAGGTTTATATAAAAGGAGAGATCATCTTGAGAACAATACAGATAAGGTCAGTGTTCAAGTAAGAAATCTTCAAGAAAGAAATCCACAGAATATTGATTTTTTTTAATAACTATTATAGTTCCTTTAGTAGTGGAGGACCACAAAGTACTTGAAAAATAATACCTTATTCCCTATAAAATTACTTTAAGCTTAGTGGTACTGCTGTCTGTAGCTGTTGCTCTGCAATCATCACAACTATAGGAAATACAGCTTGGGCCTATGAATGAATTAAAAAACAAAGGAGAAGAAAAGGGAAGAAAAAAAAAAAAAAAAGGAAACAAGTAAAATTTGTAAACACACATTGTGATATCATGAAGTCTTAGAGTGGTTCGGGTTGGAAGGGACCTAACAGATCATGTAGTTTCTTTGTCCCTGCCTTTGTTAGGAATATCTTCCATTAGATCAATTTACTCAAACTCACTACAACCTGACCTTTAAAAATGAGGCATACACAACTCTGGGTAGCCTATTCCAGTGCCTCACTACCCTTATCATAAATAATTTCTCCCTTATGCCTAACATAAATCTACCTACTTTCAGTTTAAAGCCATTACCCCTTGTCCTATTTACATTCCCTTGTAAAATGCCTCTCTCCATCTTTCCTGTAGGTCCCCTTTAGGTACTGGAAGGCAGCTGTAAGGTCTCCTCTTGTTTTCTCTAGGCTAACAGGCACGGGTTCCCACATCCTGTCTTCATCAGAGAGGTGGTCCAGCCCTCTGATGGTCCTCATGGCCCTCCTCTGGGCCCATACAGTAGGTCCATGTCTCTGCTGTACTGAAAATTCTACATTTGGACACCATATTCCAGAGTTTTCATGCAGTATTTGTACCTATTTTCTCACTTTAGCAAGGAGAGACTAGGCCTCATTTCAATTGTTATTCTTGGCCATTTATGCCTTTTCAATATTACCTATATCCAAAAAATTGTCAGACATGACACAATAGCTAGATCTATGTAACATTTTTTGATTTTTTTTTTTTTTTTTGAGATGGCAGCGGATTAGAAGAGAAAATATGGGGATTGGTGAGGATTTCCTGCAAAACCACATAGGTGTTACAGGATTCTTCTGATCTGACTACTTGAGAAATGCTAAAAGACTGGGTAATTCAGTTCACATGGATAGGATAGTGAAGAGAACCTATATAATAGTCCATGTTGGCAGTCTTACATAGACTTAAGAAATATTTGGGGAATGTTTTACTATTCCTGTTTCTTAATGTACTTCTCAAGTGTAGTTGATTTTAAAATGACACTGGCAAGAGGAAATGTAGTTCCATTAGGTTTAAATATATGTATCATGTCCAAAAATATACTAGCGAGTAGATAATCTGGGATGGTATGCGGTTCAGCTGCAGTCATACATTCTTAATATAAGGGTAGATAAATAGGAACAGAGAAACTGAAGTGATTGCTTACAGAAATTGAGATTGTCTGTGGGTGGCTGGGTCTACAACAGAGCACTAGAAGAAGCATATTTATGCTCCAAGAATTTTATAGATGAATAACAAAATGTGTGAAATGAAAATTAGTCAGTGACAAGAACTACTTGAAGTATAGCAGAACTAAAGAAAATCTATATTGTTATGTTCCTTGCAATGTACCAATGAACTTCATTATTTTATTTTATAGTGTTTTTGATTGTAGATTTTGCTTAAAAAAAAAAAAAAGAAAAGAAGACAGAAACTAATTCTAGCACAATGTCATATCTTGATGTGGACTTTGAATGACTTACCAAAACTTAGCATTCGATTCCTGCAAGTTTTGAAAGCAAAGTAGGAACAGTTGCAGTCTAAAAATATCAACAATTTTTTTTAATAACAGTGAAAGAAGTGAACATCTCTAACTACACTGCCATGGGAGCTCATTTGATGGTATGTGGTGTGCTATGAAGTTTGACTCTCATTCTGTGTTTGATATGGGTTATGATACACAACTGGGAATTCTTTTGTGTTGCCTATTTCACAGGATTCTAGCATCAGCAACTAAATGGTGGGCCTAGTGTCCATTTTTTTTTTCTTCTTTACAGGCACTTAGGCACTATTTACATTAAATAAAAAAAAAATGAGGGTGTCTCTTGCCTTAGTGATTTTACTGGTTTTGCTTTTTCAGGAGTTCTTATGATTTATGAATGGAAGAAAACTGAAGTTATTGAAAGTGCTGAGTGGGTTCAGGTACACTGGGGATCTGTGCTGGAAAGATTTGCACGGAGAAAAATTTAGGACTTTACAAAGATATGTGATAATTTACATATAAATTGATTTTTTTTAATGGCAAAATGTTGGTTATCAGGATTTGAGGGAACAGGCATAATGTAAATTATACTTCATTGGCCACTAAACAAGTTCAAAAATGAAATTATAAAATATGAAATTTGAAAACACAAAGGCGTTTGGAAAAACACAGAAAATGTTTCTAAAACAGGGGGCCTTAATTTTAGAACTTTGACAAAAGTAACAGTTCAGAGTCTTTCTTTCCCATGAGTTTTCAGAAATTGAGAAGGAGGTTATTTAAAGAATGGTGAAATTTACAGTGAATGGCATTTTGTTCTCTGAGAAGTTTTAGACTCTTCTTTTTATGTATTAATGTATGAATATGTGTGCTCTTGATATGGTTCCAACTCAAAGGCAAATCTCTCAAAGTCATTTTATTGTCATTTTCCAAAACCTTCAATATTTAGTGATGTTGACTGTGTCTCTAAAATTTCTAACAAAATATGGAACATGTATCAGGGGGTATGGAACAGCAGAACTGCTATTCTAGTATATTCCTTGAGGAATTAAGAAGTAATGCCCCACTGGCAGCTGCTTTCATTTTTTCATTACTGGAGGATGTAGTCCTTTTTTAGTCTCATTTTAAAAATATGTGTCCAACCATGCTATATATTCTGGTATCTCACTATAAATTTAATATATATAAAAGGGAAATTACTTGCAACTTGAAAGGAGGGGAAGGGAGGGGAGGGGAGGGGAGGGGAGGGGAGGGGAGGGGAGGGGAGGGGAGGGGAGGGGAGGGGAGGAGAGGGGAGGAGAGGAGAGGAGAGGAGAGGAGAGGAGAGGAGAGGAGAGGAGAGGAGAGGAGAGGAGAGGAGAGGAGAGGAGAGGAGAGGAGAGGAGAGGAGAGGAGAGGAGAGGAGAGGAGAGGAGAGGAGAGGAGAGGAGAGGAGAGGGGAGGGGAGGGGAGGGGAGGGGAGGGGAGGGGAGGGGAGGGGAGGGGAGGGGAGGGGAGGGGAGGGGAGGGGAGGGGAGGGGAGGGGAGGGGAGGGGAGGGGAGGGGAGGGGAGGGGAGGGGAGGGGAGGGGAGGGGAGGGGAGGGGAGGGGAGGGGAGGGGAGGGGAGGGGAGGGGAGGGGAGGGGAGGGGAGGGGAGGGGAGGGGAGGGGAGGGGAGGGGAGGGGAGGGGAGGGGAGGGGAGGGGAGGGGAGGGGAGGGGAGGGGAGGGGAGGGGAGGGGAGGGGAGGGGAGGAGAGGGGAGGGGAGGAGAGGAGAGGAGAGGAGAGGAGAGGAGAGGAGAGGAGAGGAGAGGAGAGGAGAGGAGAGGAGAGGAGAGGAGAGGAGAGGAGAGGAGAGGAGAGGAGAGGAGAGGAGAGGAGAGGAGAGGAGAGGAGAGGAGAGGAGAGGAGAGGAGAGGAGAGGAGAGGAGAGGAGAGGAGAGGAGAGGAGAGGAGAGGAGAGGAGAGAAAATAAAGAAAAAAGAAAAAGGATCTCACTCCTAAAATTTGTCAGCCTTAATTATTAGGGAACACTTTTTTTGTCAATTTCTGTATTTCTTCAGAGCAATTATCACATTTCAGAATGGAAAAGATTACGAATTTAGCTAATGCTGTATCACTTTATGTCCTGGCCTGAAGATCAGGACTTAGCAGTGTGGAAGTAAGATTGCCCATTTCATACTGATTGTGATCTGTTTGCGACACAGAGCATTTTAGTGAGTTTGAAAAATCCTTACAGGGCATTAGATTGGAAAATGGTATGTTTTAAAACATGTGCAGTCAGGAAAGGTAGCAATAATAGCTCCAGAGAAGCATCTTTGACACAAACCAGAGACAAAGTTGAGAAAAAGATTTTCAGGTGGAGTTGGTAACAGATAAAACTCCAAGATCTGTAAGTAAAGAAACTTTTCTTTTTCTTTTTGAGTCCCGCTGTCAAGGGAAATTCCTGAAAGTAGCACTTGTCATTGTTTGTTTCCTTTGCCAATGCAAACAATTCCTCCTGCTTCTGGCTAAAATTTAACCGCCTTTATTAAGAATAAATGTCCTAAATAACAGCTTTCAGCTTCTGATTTCTGAGGAGGAGTACAATGAAAAAATAACATTCCTACCAACAGGGAGTTTTTATTTCCCCATAGTAATTTCAGCATTTCAGAAAATATTGGACTAAGTATTTTATTTTATTCCTTCTTATTTATCTACATTGAACTTTGAGATCTGTCTGTTATTATTGTTGTGAACATCTAATTCTTAGCAGGAAAAGTTAAGTTCCTAATTATCTGTTCAGTTCTCAGTTTTCAGTTGCACAAATAGAATATAATGTTTCCCAGTGTGTAGCCATATAAGTCTTTCTGAACATGATGGGAATTAATACTCATTCTGACTCAATGGCTATATAACAGATCTTACTTCTTTTCATTGTTTCAAAGCTATGAAATTTAGAATCACTACTGAGAGTAAGAAGTTTGAGTTTTAAATCCTTTAAAATCAGGTCAAGCAACAAACACCTAGTAAAACCAAGATTAAACAGCGAGAGATAAAGTTTAATCCAATTCTGTTAGATTTTGCAGCAGAAGAAACACCTGAGAAATATAAATCTTGTACTCCATTTTACGCCAAGGCTTGCTGTTCCTTCCCCAAACACAGTTTCTTTCACAAGAAATATTAAAAACATTAAAGCTTGTGAAATTAAATGTTTGTTTAGTACTTAAAATTTAGCTTCCTGGCCTAAAATGTATTAGTTCTGGCACTATAATATCTAAGCACCTCACATACAGGTTGTGCTTTCAAACGTTTTCCCAGGAAGGCAACATATGATTATTGAAATTGTTGTGATGAGGAAGTAAAGCATACAGTTGTGTGTGGATCTTTTCACCTGGAAAATCTTACTCTGTTGGACTTACAATCCTAAGCATCACCTAGGTCATTTAGTAATGATTTTTAGATAAATTTAATGTACTTTGCATTTGCACCATCAGCAGAACAAGGATGCATACAGACTTTGTATGACTGCTTCCAGGAGGTCACGGGGTCATATTTAAAGTGAAAACACACAACTGTAAAGAAAATCAATGTTAGAGCAAGTTTTTCAGCCTTGAGCACCTCCTTTTTATTCTAACCAATGAACATCTAACATTGTTTTTATCTGGCTTCACTGAAAATGAGTTGGGTGGTTACTCTGTATTGCATATTCAGTAGAAACAGCAATTCTTTAGAACTGAGGGGTAGTGATATGTAATGCTGCATGTAACTGGATACCATACTTATACATGCTGAATAAATGAGTTTTGTGAATTTTCATGGTCAGTGTATGCTTTGCAAGTGTACAGAAACATACTTCTCCTATCCAGTTTCTTTGACAGCAGTCAATCTCATTGTGTATAGTGGGAAATCACCATCCTCTGTAACAATGACCAAGTGGAAGCTGAAACAAAATATGGAATCGGAGTGGGTCCAGAGGAGGGCCATGAAAATAATCAGAGGGCTGGAGCACCTACGAGGACAGGCTGAGAGAGTTAGGCTTGTTCAGCCTGGAGAAGGCTCCAAGTAGACCTTATAGCAGCCTTCCAGCACCTGAAAAGGGTCTAACAGGAAAGCTGGGGAGGAACTTTTTTACAAGAACATGTAGCAATAGAACAAGAAGTAATGGTTGCAAACTGGAAGAAGATCTATTTAGAGAAGTTATAAAAAAGATATTCTTCACTCTAGGAGCAATGAGACACTGGAAGTGGTTGAGAGAAGTCGTGGGTACCACGTCCCTGGAAGTGTTCAAGGCCAGGCTGGTCTAGTGGGAGGTGTTCTTGCACATGGCAGGGGGTTGGAATGAGATGATCTCTAATATCCTTTCCAAATCAAACCATTCTATGATATGAGTCTCTGAATTCCATCAGAAAAGCCTTTCTATTTTTGCAGTATGTTTCTAAGACTCGTATGTCTATTTCCTCAAAATTTGAACAGCCATTGCTTTCACAAACTGCTCAAATACTTTTGATTTTCATTACACAGTCAGAGATCCAGGTTTTTGGCTTCTCATTATAGTATGTCAGAGATACTTAGTTATGATAAATAGATGTGTGTAGCATGCATTACAAAGCTTAAAAATTATTCTGGAAGAGAAAATTTTTGTATAGCTACACTATGGCCACTCTTCTCCCTCTGCCTAAATAAAAACTTCCAAGAACCAGCTGTTATATCACAACAGTTGATTTCTCATATGGTGTCATAATGCGAATCCTATTTATGAATGTTTCTATTCTAGATTAGAAAACTTGTTCCACCATATATCTGCTTATTTGTATTTGTTTTGTTTTTATTTGTTTTTTGTTTTAACTGATGTAAATATTTACTAGAACAGGAAGAAACTTTGTTATCCATTGGAGTTTGCTGTAGAAAAACTGTCTTTTCAAAGCATCAGTATAGTCATGATTGGGAATAATTTTTTACAGTGATTTGCAATGGAACGTTCTGTACAGAAAATATTCATCAGTTTTCAGTGTAAATCAGAAGAGCGTAGGTCATCCATTTCTACAGCATAAACTTTCTTCTTAAAAGACTTCTTCAGCTTTATTTCCTTGATACTTTTATGGGTAATTTGTTGAAGAAAATCTCTGGTCCATTCATTAGAAACACTCTAATTTCACCAACTCTAAGCTGCATTAATGGCCTTTTGTTCTTATGCCTATTTTATCCATCATCTTAAATAGCTGTCTTTTGTCCCTGGTGTTTAACTCTCATATGTACTGGAGAGTAATCATATCTGGCCCCAGTCCAACCTTCATAATATCAGGTTAAGCATGACAAGCTCTTTTAGTGTCCTGTGGTATGACAGGTTCTCAATTATTTTGATTATTACAGTGGTCACATTAAAAATGGCCTATGAGTCCCTTGCTGATATGCTTAATTTGCTATTGTATTTCTTCATAAAATGCTGAGGAGACAATCATAAAAAAAAATGAAATCCATAACAAAATAAAATCTGTTCATTGCACACTCCTTCCAATGGTCCTTTCACCCTGTCCTTATTCTAATAGAAAGCTATCAAATAACCCCTAAATACATTTATGGCATTCATAAGCTGTGGTTATAATCAAATGAATGTCAGGAGGCAGCTATGATTCACCAGGCTGTTGCTTCCCTTTGGAAGTCTGTGCTCTTTATCAGTTAACAAATCAGCAATTGCTGGAGTGGTTCACACAAATGGAACTGATACACTAAGTTCAACCTTATTTTAAGGTAGCTTCAGCACAACATTTGCTTATCATCTTGATTCCCAAGTTGCTATCACACACCATGTTTTTCGAGCTGGAGGTTCACAAGGTCTGTTCTGTGGAAAACCCCAAATCTCAGTTACTATAAGTTAGAAGTACTGTTTCTGTTCTTCATAGGTAATGGCTCATGTTACAGAGTGTACTTGCTGCTCCAAGTTAGTACAAGCCAGTTAGTACATGCCCACATCCCTCTCTCATACCTCAGAGTTTGCAGTGTGTCATGTCATCTTTAGTGATATTTACCAGGAATGTGACTAAAAGGGTGGAACTCCAGTGGTAATGACATTTAAACAATGTACAGAACTGACAGAACTGCCAAAGCTACCTTTTGCTTTTCTTTTTTTTCCTCTCAGATAACTCTCAGAAGCTCCCATAGTGGGAAACAGCTTACAAAGTGTTTTAAGATCTTTGGTGAAGAACATCAAATAGATGTAAATAATTAATTTTCTTTGGGCTAGAATAATGTGCATTAATATGCCTATTTAGTAGACAGTGCAATCATTTCAGTAAAATATAAATACTGTGGGACTGATAGATATAGGTATGAAAAAAAAATTACTGTGTTATGTTAATAGCCTTATGTGTATCTTCTATTTAGGGGTGATGCGTGTGTAGGCTTTCATCTAGCCACACTTCCCAACCCCAACACAGCACAGTTTACAGTATTCAAATACATCTACCCAGGGCAGAGTTCTAGTAGAAAGGAAAATTTAGGGATTTTTTGCTAGTTCTACTTTCTAATCTAGTTTTTGTTTTTATTGTTTACAAGTTGGTCATTGTAACCTGGATGTTTTTTAATAATGGCAGAGAGCACTGAAGCAAAGACTGCTGCATAACAAACTCAGGTGTTACTCCAGAGACAAATTAAAAGTTCTGTATCAGAGAAAAATCATTTAGGATTAAAAAAAAAAATAAGGATAATAAGAATTATAAGAGGTTAAGAACTCTGTTAAAATGGAGCATTCAGTAACTTTCTATAAATATTCAAAGTACTGTTGAAAAGTTATGAATGAAGGAAAACAGCTAGTATGAAAGAATTGATCAATTTGAATTTGACTACGTAGTTGTAGGAACAAACATTTTCTTGTCAACTAGTCACTTTTCTGGAAAGAAATGCACTTTTTCATATTTAGCCTACAAAGTGAGAAGAAGCTTGTAATGCATGTTATTCCAGAGCAGTGAGTTTAACAGTCAAGATTTTTAACATTATTTTTATTGTGGCATGAAAAGATTTGCAATTAAATTTTACAGTGGTGTATCTAACTAATGATAGTCTTAAAAGATGGCAATGAATCTGTAGTCATGCCTATTTTAAGCACTCACAGCTTTATGGGTTCCTGCATTTTTATGAGAAAGATCTACAACTGTTCTATCTGATTGATGCACACTTCTGTATTTTATGCACATTCACTAAGATTGCTGTGGGCATGTCACTGTAAATAAAAATACATAATACTGACTTTAAAAGTTACACCACTAGCACATGCATACACATGAGAGACCAAGCATAATATGGAAGATATATAGCAATGCCAGGTTATGTAGATTATTATCTGTTTTACACAAACTTTTAGAGCCACATGATTTTATAACAGTGGGTTTATTAATGGGGTAGGTGACATGTCAGAAGTCACACTGAGAGGAAAATGGGAAAGAATCAACTGCTTTGATTCCCATGACTCACTCTGCAAAGTTCAGGTTATTTCAGACCTCCTCCTGAGCTTCTAGGGTTTTGTTGAATTTTTTGTTTGGGCTGGATTTTGTGTGTATGTGGTTTGTCTGATCATTTATTTATTTAATACATTTATTTAAAAGAATACACATACTTTCTCTTATGGCTGTCTTCATTACTTTGGACAGTGATGGATGAACATAACCTTTTAAGATTCCAGACTCCAACTACACAAGGACTGTGTGAATGAACTTCTTGCTATAATATGATATAGGTATTTGTATTTTTATTCTTTATGCTGTTCCTTTTCTTTCTGTCTATGTTTTTGAACATTTAAAAAACTTTCATGGAAAAGAGAACAGCTTGCTCTACTGAAAATTAAAAGCATCTGATTTTTATATCGCAATTGCAAATGGTCAGACCAGTAATACAAGTAGTTAAACACGCTTCTCAAGAATTGGCTGCTAAAATATTTTATTGCTCACCATGTAGAGTTTAAGGGTTTATTTTCTGGAGCAAAGTTAGAATGAATAGGATCAGTGAAGAGAATTATGTTAGTTTCAAACTACCGATACAATCCGTATTTTTAAATGGTTGTTCACACAGTGTATTATTATGTGCTTCATTACTAGTCTAATGTGAAAATCTCATACAACTGCTAAGAAAGCTCCTAGAGTTTGGGATTGAATGTATCCAAGCACTGATTTTTGTTTGTTTACTTGGGTTTTTTTAATCTCTTTTGTTATGGAAGTCTTTTTTTAACCATATGCACAAGTGGTTCACCTTTGGGATGGTTCATTCTCCCCACACTGTAGTTCATCTGTGCCTTCAATGCAGATTAACTGAATAATAATAGGGCCAGCCTGTGATATCAACAGCTACATTCCCAATGCCTATCTCTTCAACCACGCTTGTGTTGTTATACTAGATGCTTATCTGAGTTGCCATGCTAATTTTATCCCTCACTCTGAAAATCACAGACAACCATTCTGAAATTTCTGGTAAAGAACCATGGGGAACTGAAACTCTGCCTTAGTAGATATATGAGACCAAGCTTTGGCACAAGTATACAAGTATTCAAACAGTTGCTTTGGAACCAGAAGGGACATGTTGCCCAGAGAGGTGGTGAATGCCCCATTTCTCTACACTTTAAAAGTCAGGCTGGACAGAGCTCTGAGCAACCTTAACAGCAATCAAGATGTTTGGACTAGATGGCCTTTAAATGTTCTTTCCAATTCACATGATTCTACGATTCTATGAAATGAGAAGCAGAATGGTGCAGCAAATGAGAAAAGGAGCTGATAACTTTGTAGGGCAGGTAACATTTCTGCACTTTAGAGGACCAACAGCTTTTCCCAGCTCTGATCCTTATGAGTCTCTCAGTCTTTACCAAGGTAATGCTCAAGGTGCATGACAGAAAGTCTCTCATGTCAGATCATTAATCCTCACCTCAGAAATTTAAAAGTATTTCATTAGCAGTTTCTTTCAGGAAGCTGGATAAAAAATAAAAACCAATTTGGCTGCTAATTCAGAGATCAGTATGTTACTGGACAAGATAGGGAAGAAAGGGATAAAAGTTTCAAGACCTATTCAGGCTTCAATCAGAGGATAATACGACAGTGTGTAAAAGCAGAAACACTTGCACAGTTAGTTTTCTGAGCTTTTTAAACCTATGCATAAAGGTTGTTTTTTGATAACGGCCGTTAAGCTGTTATCACAACGAGACAATGTCATTCTGTATTTTAATCTAGGGTAGATGTATCATTTGAAGGGTATATCACCATCAAAATCGTTCTTGTTTTCCTTAAATTAAGTGTTTGGGGTGTTTTTTTTCCTTGATATTTGAACTGTCAAAATTTTGTCAGAGATGTGAGCCTAAGGTGATGTTTTCCTTATATGAAACTAAAGGAATGTTGGTTTTGGTTCATCAGAACTTTTCCCAGCACTTGCTGAAATGCCTGTGGCCAAGAAAAAAAAAAAAATTGATGTCAGAATATTGTGCTAACAAGAATCATTGCCAAATGATAAAATATTAATTCTTTTACTTTATATGCAATTATGCGAGAAGAAGCAATTATCTCTACTTTAATTGTTTCATAGATGAGCACAATTATGATGTTACTCATTCCGTTTGTGGACTGAATGTAAAAAATAATATCCACATCATATAGTCAGAGATTTCATTTTAAAGTAAACCTTACCAATTTTAGATATATTAAAGCAATAAAGCAAGAGATTAAACTTTCATAAACAATAAGAGCTCATTGTTTTGTAAATGGATGTATAATAATGCCTTTGTAGCTCAAATGAAACCATAAAATTGACTGGGCCCCTTTGTCTTTCTGAAAACTTTTGATTTATCCTTTTAATCATTTGTTAACTTTTTTTTTTTTTTTTTATGGCAATTAGATATTGAAAATGGGCTCCAGTCTTTTTGCTGCATTAGTCTTCTCTTATTGAACTGCTGCCACTTCCTTATTATGACAAACAATTTAGAGGTGAAATAAAAAAAACAATCAAAGTGTGTGCAGATCCCACGCTACAGGAGTTTGTTACTAATGAATAAAGCAATAGCTGCAATTGGAATGTGAGATTTAGCTTTGTTTGTGACATGTGCAGCAAAGAGTGAAAAAGTAGCTATGGCCGACCTATGATTGCAGCTTCTGAAGATCCCTGATTTCTTTCAAGTTCTTCAACTATGTTTTATGATCAGCTGTATTATTTTCTTTTTCATTCTTTCAACTTTCCTCTTTTTTTTTCTTTTCTTCCTCCTTATTTAATTATTTGTTCATTTGTTTGTTTTAGGTAAAAAAAAAAAAAAAAACAAAACAGGAAAAGATTGAAAAGCAAAGAAAGGGACGAGGCTGGACTCAGCGGTGTGTGGTGATAGGATGAGGGGAAATGGCCACAAACTGATGCATAGAAAGTTCGGAACAGATGTGCATGGGAATTTCTGCACAGTGCAGTGACGGAGCACTGGCACAGCTGCACAGAGAGGTGGCGGAGTCTCCTTCTCTGGAGACATTCAAGACCTGCCTGGACGCCTACCTGTGCAACCTGGGCTAGGGAGCTGCTTTGGGGGGAGTGGAGGGAGGGGGTTGGACTAGGTGGTCACTATAGGTCCCTTCCAACCCCTGCAGTTCTGTGATTCTGTGATTGAGAGGGGTTGCTCAAGGCTAAGAAATGTTAGTCACACCCTCTCTGTCCCCTTCATCATGTTATGGCTTCAGGGCTAACAAGAATAAAGAGTGCTAAGAACATCTTCTGTCCTTGAACAAATCTGTTGACTCAAACTGCCTTTTTTTTCCTTTGGTTACTTCTGAGAGTAGAACAGCCCTCTAGAGAAAACCGCTCCCCGAAAGAAGAAAAGTAATAATAACAGCAGTATTTCACTTCTTATTTCCCACTTCAATCCAAACACACAGAAATATTATCCATCTCTGTGTCCTCAGTCTACAAAGAGGAGAGAATTTTAAGCTAGGAATATTTCAGTATGCTGATAGAATCAAGACCTTCATATTTTCAAAGCCCAAATACTCTCAGTACATTTTTTTCTTTTTCATTTCCAACATCTTGTCTTCCTGTTTTTATTATTATTAAACTATTTAATGGATTTCATGTGAATGTATTTGAATGCATTATTTTAGCCTTTCACATCAATTACTCTCTATCTATCTCTTCTCTCTTCCTGACAAATATAATTAGCATGGTTGTGCTAATTAATCTGACCTGAAAGTAAACCAAAGATTAATATTTAGATATCATGGAAGAAGATAGCAAGTTTCAAAACAGCATGAGCTTTGATTTTTTGCATTTTTATGTGTGATTTTTGTTTCGATGATCTACAAATCATGTCAGTCCATCTTTATTTGTATGATATTCATTTAAACACTGATAGTTCTATGCTGCTAATGTAATAGGGTATTAACAAAGACGAGTTTCAGGGCTGAGTGTGAGATTTTTCCTTTCATTTGTCTAAGCTACTGACACTGTTTGGATGTCACTTTTTGTGGTATATAATTGTTTGTTTTTTGTTCAGCTGGCATTGTGGTGGGTTACCAGCGCAGATAATAACAGATGACAGTTCCTTTTGTGGAAGTTAAGAACTAGCTGATTAATTGTTACTATGTTAAACTCTAGAGGAAACCTTGTAATTAAACCACGAAAAGCTACATTAACATAATGTTAAGGGTCTGACTTAATCCCACAAAAGCAAGAAAATTCAAATTTAACAATGAAAAGCAGGATGTTACTTGTTTGAGGCCAAGTGTTGTTCCTCAAAAAGCACTTAATCTGACTATTATTGTTGTTTCTCTCTGTCATTAGAGCAGTTTCATTTAAATCAAATTAAGTCCTTTGATTTTTCTTTGGGCTCACAGATCAGGCTTTGTATTTGGAGTTAGGTCTAATGCTAGACTTCATGCTTCTAGATGTCTAGATTTGTAATTGAAATCATCAATGAGCTCCTTAGTAATTCTTTCATTTGCAAGTATATTTCCTGATATTCTACTGGAGTAGTATTAGTATATTTCTGTGCCATATTCTGGTTATAGGAAAAAAAAAATGTTTCTTTACTTCTTTTGGAAGACACCTGGTTTATTTCAAGGAATGCTTTTCTGAAAGTTAAAATTTTCCAAGTTTAAATATTCACATTATTTCAGACGTTGCTGTAAATGATTCTCATGTCTTGTTTCATGTCTCTTTACTTGTTTTATCTCACCTGTACTGACTGAAGATTTCAAATGCACGTGCAGACATACTATTGAGATGAAGTGTACCACTAAAATTTGTGTAGTGCCGTACTTACAGTAATTCAGTCACTGGCGAGGCAAGGTGACCAAAGGGTCTAATACTTTCTGTTCCTTCTATCCCAAACCTTGACTCTTGGAGAGCTGCAGCATCTCCAGGTAGCTGGTTGAGGGCCCTGATATTCCTGAAAGGGCTTGATTTGCTGTAGCTCTATTCTGTGTGAACAATCTTGGTAATATTTATCTAAATTCTCTTTTCTCTAGCCTTTATGCTCCTATAGCCTGTTTTGCATCTATCATGGGTAGAAAATTACACATAACTTGATAGAGTTGCCAGTGAAAAATTTACACCCTCTCTCAGAAATAGCTCCTTCAACGTCAACATCCTTCTATCTCATATGCTTGAAGATTATTTTCACAGACATTTACAGAAATGTAATGTCCAGCACTTCATCTAAACAAGAGACAGAAACATATATGTGCATCATTTCCTCACTAGATCACAAGATTAATGCACAGTGAGTTATTTCTTTGGCCTTTTTAAAATATGCACTATAAAATTACTTTCAAGAGCTTCTTACTTTAGGGGACAATAATGCAAAGTGAACTGTGTCTATTAAACATACATATATATATACTTTGAAATATTTAGAACTCACTCAATCATGAGATTTAAACAATGCCAGTGGGTTCCAGAGATATAATTGCAGTTCTAGGAATGGAGTTGATTGTGAGCTGACAAAGATAAAGCATTCATTTTTCACGTCATTCTGAGGCTTAAAATTCTATCAAATTTTTACCATTTACTTATTATGCAAGCTTCTCAGCCACTGCTTTTTAAATATGGTGTAGTGGTTCTTGACCTGGGAGGCTGTAATAATGCAATCTTATCTGAAAAAGAGTTAGTTAATCCAAACTGTATGCAGAAAATAAATTATTTAGAAGAAAGACAGTTCTAAATATTTTTGAGAGGGGAAAATATTAATTCCTGGAGTGCACAGTTTTGCAGTGTTGTCCTGGATAGGAGCATAAAACATCCCTTTGGCTTTCTCTGACTACTCCTGATGCTTTTAAGTGCACTTCTGGAGTGTTTCATCTGTTTTTCACCCTCTCTGCCCATCTCTCAGAGAGGGGTCCTGCTTCTAGCATCTGCATCTAGAAATCAGGCCAGTCTCCTGGATAACTTGTTTCAATACTGTTGTTTACATAGACTTAAATTTGCTATCTCTAGCACATGAATAACACTATTTTACTTTCTTAAACTGCAGGGCTACATCCTTTGGTATTTCTGAATAGGTGCAAGCTACAAACTCAGAGGGTGCAGGAGCTTTCACTTACTTTATCTTACAGGATCCTAAATTGGTGTATGGATCACTGAAGACAGAAACTGTCATCTACGGGATTTTCTCAGTACCTGTATTAGTCACATCTCTGCATTCATAAACACGCAACATAAATATTTGATTTTTAAACATATTTGCATGTCTGTGCTTCACTACCGCATTAAAAATGGTCCCTCACAAGCTGAAGATCTCTTAACTCTTAGCTACTCTACATATTGCACAGCTGTCATGATGCTAGTAATATTTTTTTTCTTGCTCTATGATCAAACAGGTATTTAAAATTCAAAGCATTCAATATGCTTACCATTATTGTAATTTCTATGTCTTCCTGTAGATACTAGGAAAAACTTTTCCACAATCCAAGCACCACCCACCTAAGATGCACTTTTAGCAAGTTGTCAGCTACATGCTGAATGAGTATCTCACTATTTTTGCTGAAGCTAGACCCTTGCCGAACTCTGCCTGTTGGGGCCCACTTAATTTGAAATAGTTGGAGCACTGCACAGGAGCTAGACGCAGAAGGATACAAAAACTACATTGGCAAATGATCTGTCAAGTGACCCATGAACAAAATCGAGATTGAGTTGCCCTTTGAAATAAACCTATTTGAATTTTATTATCTCTAGAGCACCTTGTGTCTCTAATCTTGTGAAAGGTTAGTATTCTATCCATCAGAGCAAGATTAGAGCTCTAGCTGATGCCTGTGCTTGATGATAACCTAACGCAGCAGTTAGGGCTGGAGAAAAGAGATTCATTACCATCAGCAGTTCAAAGAAAGACTGGGTAAACAGATGAGCAGAAAAGTAGGTTCACAGTATAGACCACATATATTCCAGGTCAGGGTAGCAGAAATCAAAGGAGCAAAGTGTCAGTGATTTAAACCTTTTAACAGTAATACAAGTAAGGCAATGTTGTCTTATTCCCATCTTTTTATTTTGTGTCACGGATTAGCAGACCCAAAAGTCTGCTGCCTACCAAGCTGAAATGGTAATCACTTTCTCTGCATACCAATGAAGAAATAAGAAAGCTAAAATGTAAGGATTAAATGAGAATCCCTTGTAAAAAACTATTCAGGACTTGTGAACAGATCAGGTTTCCACCTGGCAGGACAGCATGCATATGCAGAAGTGAAATAAGCAGATTCTGTGATATTTAAAAACAATGACCTGTTTTTATTAATTCAGAAGTTTACCTGTTCCTATCTAAGGTAAAAATAATTTCTCAGGTGTTATATCTTTCAAAGCACACATGACATTGTGAAAAAGCTTAATTGAAGGGGCAGTGTTTTTTCATGTTCTTGCATGACTGAACTTTCCAAATTTTATACTATGATCTGAATTGTCAATGTGATTAAGCTAATAATAGTGTGACCTCAGTTCTCCATTTAAAAACAGAAAAATGATTAAGTCATTCATTGTTCTGTTCCAGTGTCACTTCAACCTATGTAACACTTCAAGAATAGAAGCATAATCTAAAGGATGAAAATGCATTATGTTTTTCTAATTTCTAAGTTTCATCCTAATAGACCTGGATTCTTGCCTCCGGCTTTTTCATCCATCCAGAACAGACCATGTATTTACTCTCTCACATTTGGCATTAAAGAATAACAAGAGGCCCTTTGGACCCCATACCAGAGTATCAGCCAGCAGCAAAATAACATGAGACTAAATTTTTTATTTGCTTTCAAAATTCACAGCAATGCAAAGGAAAAAAAAAAATGGAGAGCGCATCTGAGATTTTCCAAAGACAAAGATATGTTAATATAGTAAAATAGTTGTATACAAAGTAGTTTCAACAGATTACTCATAACATGGAAAACCAATAATGATATCAAAGTAGATTTCAATTTGCAATAGCTTGTACTAATGCTAGGAATATAAGAAATGATGATTTCCATCTAAATCAGGCTAAATCAGAGAGAATGTACAAACTTTGATGGCTCCACAAAATAAGCACCATTATCTAGAAGAGGACAAGGGTACTGGAGTGCCTCTTCTACAAGGAGAGGCTGAGAAGGCTGGGTCTGTTCAGCCTGAAGAAGAACAGGGTGTAAAGACTACAGAAGCAGGCTTTGTTGTGCCTGGACAGGAGGCTGTGGACACAAACTGGAGCCCAGGAGATTTCCTCTGAACAGGAGGAGCAGTGCTGCACAGTGTGGGTGCCGGAGCACTGGCACAGGCTGCCCAGAGACTGTGGGGTCTCCTCCCTGGAGCTCTCCAGAAGCCGCCTGGCCATGGCCTGGGCACCCTGCTCTGGGTGCTGCTGCTGGAGCAGGGGCTGTGACACAGGGACACAGAGGGCCCTGCCTGACACAGCCAGAATGGGGCTTTGTGATTTTTTCAGCAAAAATAGGTATTAACAACAGCAACTATCACAAATAGCATGAATTTGTAACATTAACTAAGTGCTTTATGACTAAATACATACTGTGGCTGTATGGCATCTATTGCAATTATTATGATAATAAACAAAAAAAATCAATTGAAATGTATTATATGTATACATATTATGGGCAGATCTGAGTGAATATTCTGTACAAGAGTTGTGACTAATAAAACAACATTTTTTCAATGAAAGTGAATATTTCCTAGATAATGGGTCGAATTAACAATATAATTTAATACTGAACCCTAATAAAAGAATCACCTGTTGGAACACATTTTTAGTTATATAACTTGTAATTGTAGAAGTGCTTAAAGTATAAGGCCATCTATTATGATGTACCACTTATGATGTTTCTTACTGTGGAAAGGGAAAAGATGTAATTAGTGTCAGCTGGTAGGTAACACCCTATTTTTTAATTTTATTGAAGTTAAATTAAACTTCTTTTAATGGGAGATCAAATGTCATTTATGTTCTTATACAAGGAAAAAAACTTTTTTAAAACTTTTTTACTGTATATTTTAAGACATAAAAAACAGAACAACAAAAACTAGTGGGATGTTTGAACTTGTTTTTGTAACAGTAACAGAACAGGCTGGTTCAGTGGCAGTGGTTGAAATTCCTTGTGAGTTTTCATGGTGTTCACCAGAGATTTTTGATGCAACTTTACTCTTCCTGTGTTTCATCCTTGGCAATAAGAGTTCACAAATGCACATATTGCCCAAAAGTAATTACATGAATAAGGCATGACTGTGAAGCATGGGATATTTTTCTCTGGCAGGAGAGGTCTTAAAAAATCTGGTAAAGAGATACAATCAAATTTTATTTTTAGCTGAATGTCTGATTGCAATTCTATATAGTCCTAGTGAAAATTCACAGGCAATATATTTCTGTTGACTGAAAAATGGAATCACAAATATACAAACAATGGGCATATACAAGCAACATGATCTAGCTATGATATCCCTGTTCATTGCAGAGTAGTTGGTCTAGAAGGCCTTCAGAGGTTCCTTCCAGTTCTGAGGATTCAGTGATTCGATGATTCTATATTTTTCACTGTTCATAGTACTGTTTAGCCAGTGTATCAAAATGCATACAATTATTTGCCTTAACTTGAGCTTATCGTAGTTTAAGTTTCATTTTGAAGGCTGTTATTTTCTGAAACATAGCACAGATAACATGTTAATGTATTTTTTTTACTGCTTCATATGAATTGAGTGATTTTTATGTCTTTTAATGGCACCAAAGGAGCCGTTTCTTCTGTGACATTATATTTGTTATCAATACCTTTGATGAAAATGGCCAGTGAAGCTGTATCTATAGCATCAGTACTTTCATCTAACTCCAAAGCATAAAATTTGAAATTAGCAGCTTTACTCTCGAAAGTTCTTTTGATAGATGTTCTTATTTCTTCACTTCACTTGGCTATAGTCCAGTTAGTCAAACTAATTTCTGACACATTCTATCTGTCCTGCTTTCCATACATTGCTTAATAAGCTCACCATCAGGAAATGGCTTTGTTTTGCAATGAGACTTGCTACCACATAACGAACTTTTATGATACAGATCGTTTGAGTTTCAACTTTTTTTAAAATATTACATTGAGATGACAGACTTTTTACCAGTTCTGCTGTTTTGTCCTCACAAAACATTCTTTAATATGCACTGAATTTGGCAGCATGTTTCTGCATACAATGTCTTTTTAAATTGTAATATTTGAAAACTTACATGATTTCCTAGCAAATGAAGCATAATGCCACATTATTTGTCAGCACTGCACTGCACCCTCCTTCAGCCAGGCCATTTGGTGAAGAAGAGCTGCCACCATGATGTAACAGTGTGCCAAGGTGAGAGCTGTGCTGGGCCACATGCAGCCCACAGGCCATGGGTTAGACATGTCTGACCTTACCTCTGATTACCATAGGGCTGAGTTTAAAAATAGTAAATAGCACTTCTGTTTTGGGTCCTGCTTGTTAAAGCAGTGCCATTTTTTCCCCTTCTACTCCAAGGTGTCTTCTGGTCCAACTTGTATTTCCCCCTTTTTTTTTTTTTTAAGAAAGAAAAAATAATCTCCCAGTAAATTTTTAAGATTGTTGTAGGTTATAGACATGGCAAAGGGTTTTCATTCAGGGTGTTAGATGGTAAATCTCCCTAACTATTGAACTGGATATTTCATAGCCTGTAGTGGTCCATAGAGAAAAAACAAAATAGGCTCTGAATTTTAAAACCATTGTTTCACTGTGTCCCATAGTTTATATACTGTTAATACCATTTTCATGAAAGTGTTAAACAGTTTTCAGGAGAACCTGTGCTGTCTTGTGAATTTTTTATGAAGTATTATGAATTTGTATGAAAATGTGATATAAAATTCACAGATATTCATGAAATGATACGTGTCTCTTTGGTCATAGATATTCTGGACAATATTACTGTTGCAAGTGTTTAAGCGCCTGGTCATAAATATTCTAGAAAGTAGCCTTATGATGCCATGTAACATTTTGCTTGCATTTTATGAGTACCTCACTTGGGCACTTTCATTTGATAACAAAAGTTGAACCTTCAGCACATGTATAAACCTTAGCGTACCTATGAATGACTTGAAAAGTTATCTCATTGCTTCCTTTTTATTCCCAGTATTTTCTTTCTTGATTATTACCATAAGCTAAAAATAAATTTGAGGGGTTCTTAAAAATTTCAGATTTTGTAATTATTATGAAGGATACATCAACATAAGTAGAATCGAAAAGGATATGTATTGAGATTCTAGTGAAGATTTCAAAAAGTATGTCTTAATATCTAATTTCATAATTTTCAAGTGAAAGTGATATGTTTCACCGAATTGCAGGATTGTCTGTGTAGAACCAATGGCATGATCAAGTTTCACATTAGACTCACTGAAGTGTTAATAAATGAACTCTTGTGGAGAAGTAACAGCAAGTTTAGCATTTAAAGGCTGCACCTGAAGCCTCTGAAGTTGTAGATAACGTTCACATTGACTTCAGTGTAGCACAGTGAAGTATTATGGGCTTACATCAGTGCATATAATCAGCCTTGAATAGGTGACAGTTCTTTTAACTGCATATTAATGTTCATTTGTGCAAAAATTTCTTTACACACTGAGTTAAATAATGTTTTCAATTATTTGTTGGATTAGGTTCACATTCTGATAATGATGTTTGATGTGTAAATAGTAGCCTAACTTTTTTCTCTCTTGTTTGATCTATCCTGTCCAACCCAGCCCAATATAGATGTGTTTGTGTTTCCTCCCCACCCTTCTGTCCCTCATCTTAGCACAGCATAGTGCTGTTTGCCTTGTCTCCATGCTGCAGAGTGGGGAATGGTTGAGGATGGAGCCTTCACAGTCTCTCTTTACTCTGGGTCTATTTTTTTCCTTGCAACAGCCTGTCTCAAGCTTACAGAGTGGGTAGGGCCTAGGAAACATAGTGTGGAAGAAGTCATAGACTCTGGTCAGGAGGGAAGGAAAAAGGCTGCGGTGAATTACCTTCCATTATAAGGTTTTACAGTAATCTAAGAAGTGGAGGGATTAAAGAGGGGAGAGTGACCTTCATCTTCACTCATAACCTTTGAGATTACACTGACTCCTGAAAATATTAATAGTTTCCAAAAGATTTCATATCTTATGATATTTATAGATATAAGACCTCTAGAAAAGGTATCAATATACATTATCAGACAAGTCATTTCACTCATAGGTGGTTGTATCCAGGATATAGGTAGAGGATGTAAATCACCTACTGTGAAATTTGCAAATATAGAACACATTTAATTATCTGACCTGTCGTATCATTAAATATGATGTTTTATATTCAAAATGAGTTAAGAGAACATAAAACTAGGAGAATACTTTCAACAGATCTCATAACACTGCAGAATTTGTTGTTCGTAATGGGAGCTGAAATTTGTTTCCCAGTTGTGAGCACTGAGTATTTCTAAAGGTCAAAGCTATAAAGGAATTTTAAAATTAGTTATTCAAACTCACTAAAAAGTAATACCAATACTCTGATAGCTTCATGAATACAATTTGTCTGCTCTTGAATAGAAATACAAATGCATTGTCAAAAATAGGGGGGAAAACTATCTGGTGTAAGTATTCTGTTTACATCAATTTTTTCTCAATTTCAAAGTAAAACTGAGTTATTTTGTGTCTTGTAAGTTTACTTATTGTTAGGAAAAATGTCTAAAATAAACAGAAGATGAAGAAAAATAAAAGCACACAGAACCGATTTAGATTGATTTCAGTAGAATTTCAGTGAGATAAATCAAAACTCACTAATTAATATCATTGTGGAATATCTTTTTCTTTTTTAATTAAAAAACACCTTTTCAAGCATCCTGTAGAAAGATGCCATGTTCACTAGAGCATCTTTTCTTCATGAACAAAAAAAGAAATAGGGCACTGAAGAAAAGAATGTGACTGTCATTGATGTACACCATTAATTTAAGTATCTTTACAGAAAGATCCCTTTTTGTCCCAAATGACAGTCAGCTTATGTGAATTCTGATATCCTTCTTAGCATCAGCTGTATTACTAGGTCTGTTCAAAGACATCAGAAGAAATTAGGTACCTGAATTCCATATGCTGGTACCTAAATTTTGGTTCCATGTATTGAATGGGCGTAGGCATCTTCACGGTGAATAGTTGGTTACTAGAATGTGTGAGTAACTTCATAATCAACACCCACAAGCAGAATAAAGCCACAATGGGGAACAACCTGTAAGTGGTGCAAGTGTCAATTAAAAGTGACATCAGTAAGCCACCCTGGGCAATATTTTCTCTAAAGGCTGATGAAAAATCGTGTGTGTATCTGTGAAGAACTTCTGTAGACTTCTCTGCAGCTGTGTTGTTTCCTCAGGTAGAAGTATACTGGATATCCAGTGTACCAGATCCACTGAAGTACAACATACAAATCTCAAGATCTGCAAAACAGGAAAAATGGGCAGAACGCACCATGAATAAACAAAATTGCCTTTTAGTATTGTAGTCTTAATTCTTGTGCATATCCCTCTGTTCTCAGGAATCAAACAACAAATTATTTCTAGCTTTTCAAGTTGTTCTGCAATCAAACATTGGTTTTGCTTATACTACAGATGGAAAGAAAATGAAGGGAAATTATTGAGCTGGGAATTAACATAGAATATCAGTTCATGCACAGTCTTATCCAATTACTGTCTCTAGATAGTTGTGATTATATTCTGTTGAAGGGAATTACTGCACTGTGTCATGCTGCAATATTATCACCAATTTTGATTTGCTGGATGTGGTGACAACTAGTTATCACTTCAGAATGAAGCTAGGTCACAGGTTGAATTAAATTATATCACTGGATTACCTATACTGACATAGAGTGAGAAAGTCAGCTTTCAGTTGACAGTGCAGCATGAGAATTAAGACCCTACTTTTAATGAGAGTGTTACATACCGTCCAGTAAGGGACACTAACAAATGCATCATGCCCTTTCACTTAGTTGTCTTACCATAGGCAAGAGGTTTAATAACAGTAAACTTTATTTGCAGAGACTGTTGTTATCAATCTTCCATCTAAAATCTACAAATATGTTTAAAAATAGTTGCAGTGTTTTCTATTGATCAGAAACCCACCATTTAAGCTCCTATAGTGCATGTAATGGTTTCAAATCGCATTATTCGCTTTCTCCTTTCAGTTGTTCACAATGTAGCTCAATATGCCTTTGACATTATACTTTTGAATTACTTCAATAGTGGACTGGAACTGTCTTCTTGATGAACCTCTGTCTAATAAATGAAAGCTGTATGAAAATGCGTTTACAGCATAAGACACACAGAGGACGTATTCTATCATATAAATGCATCAGCATTAAAAATTAGGAAAAATTATTTCCAGCATTAACATTTCTCATGACAGCTAATTTTGGCAGCAAAAAAAATGTACAAGATATATATGTTCAAACAGTTTTCAGCTCTGTCTTATATAGATTCTCCTCTCCAACGCTAGTACTTGAGTGCCTTCCAGAAGCACATTAAGCAACATGACTAATGTCTGTCTCATTTTTGTTCTTTTACTTTGAACTGAAATATTAGATTATTTTTCAAAAGGTAGCTGCAAGTTGATGAAATACCATCTTTGCAATGAACATAAAATCTTTAAATTACTATGAACACCATGGGAAAAAATCAGCCTTTGCAGAAGCAAGTACAGTTTCTCTTGATGTGGCTGGACAAGTGCCCGGTTATGTCAGGACGGAGTAACTATGCAAGAGCAGCACAAAGCAGTCTATTTTCCTGATGTATGGGAGATTTCTGGCTTAGAAAGGAAGTGATCCTTCACAGCAGTATTCATTTTGCTGGACAGGAATGGATTACAATGTTTTCTAATTAATACAACAGGACTTCTCTCTGAAACTGAATTAAGTGTCCAATTGTGTTGGTGATGGTGCATTCTTTTCCAAATCCTGTGTAGAGGTACTGATGAAGATAACGCTGAAAACCTTTTGTCTCAAAACATGAAGAAGACTAACTTTTTAATGGCACAGAGACCAATGAGAAGACTTAAAATTTAATAAACATACTGATATTCAGAGAGTACTTCAGTTTTCCCACAGAACACCTATGTCTGCTGTCACATTTAGACTAGTATGCAATTTTAGATTGTACAGTTACTAGTAATACTTGTACTGCAGTATAAATGGAGACTATAGCCAACCTGGATCACACTGTAATACATGTTGTAAAAGAAGTATGCAATAAAAGAAGTCCAACCCTCCCTAAAAGCTTTTGTTATCTTCCAACAAAATGATTGTGGGATTGCCACGTGGTATGTCTGTGTAAAGAAATAATACGCAAACAATTTCAGACCAGAGAAGCTGCCAGCAGCTGAAACTCTTATGCTTCACTGTTATGGACTTATACAATTTTTCCAGATGAATAGTGCAATTCTCAGCATAGCTATGGACTGGGAGGAGTCAACATTTACATTCTTTACAGCAGTCCCTTGATATACACAATGTCATGGGAGAGAATTTGAGGAGTCTAGATTCACTGCTTTTGTGATTGTCTCTCGCAATTGCTATTCAATTACACTGGTCTAAAATCTTGTCTTCAGTCTTAAAATAGACTTTACTTTGAGCCCCAAATTCTCTGCCATCTTTTTGTCTTCCAGAGTATATGAATAGAGAGCTAGATGTATTCAGCAATACAGGCTGCATACATTATTCCTTAGAAGAAATGCTGGCTGTGTAAAACAGTAGTCAGAATGATTCAGACATCAAGGATACCAGCGTGTCAGGGTGGGAAGTGAGAAACAATTTCATTTTGTTTTTCTCTAAAATTGCTTTGTCAGAGTTAGTGGATAATTTGCAAAAACAACAGAGAATACCTCTAAACTGTGTATTGTGGACCTCAAGTTATTGTATTTGGCAACAGAGAAGAACAAGGTTTGGGCTATTTTAGATTTTGTTTCCCTACATACACTTTTTGGTGAAATCATATTCTTTTCCAAAATGAATTTATACCATCTAAGAAGATAGGTTTTGATGACAGCTTAGACATTGATGCATTTATTAGAATGTATTTTCCCTTTAATAAATGCTTTGATGTAGTGAGTGTGTTTTCAGTGTTTCATGTGTGCATGTTTTTATGATAACCCTTTTACGGTTCTCTGGGAGATCAAAGACTGCAACTCTGCACAATTTCTGCCACAAAGGACTTGCTCCTTTCTCACAGAGTCCATGCAGCCACAGTGTTTGGTGAAGTCAGCTTTCAATTGATCTCTGCTGCACATCCTCATATTTAGTGCATACTTTTTCTTAGTCACTCGTAATTGTCATTGTGCCTTTAGCGCTGAAAAGATTCTGTATTTCCATGAGTCACTGTACCTGCAGCAGCATTATTTATCAAAAGGGTATTCACATCATAGCGTTAACCAAGATTATAAGAAGCCAGCATGTCCCTGCAGAGATCACACACAGATGTGTCTATGGACAACAACCACATATTTAGAACCTGGCATCCTAGGGCTGGCTGTGGGATGACTCCTGCATATGTGTGAATCATTTCATAGCAGCAAATATACATGATTTGCCAAGGCTATTGCCATCTCTTCCATGCTGTCTGCAGTGCACCATTTACAGACCACAGCAACCATTGAACACTTTTCCAAAGGAGATTTAAGAAGGCTGACAAATGGACTCTAAAGGAAGATACAATCTGCTATAAAACAAAAGCAGCAAGTCTGCTTTTGTCAGATGAGTTTAAAAAATGACTATAATCTCAGTGAATTCCTTGGGAAAAATTAAGCATCATACAGCAGATAGAGGATATTAGCAAAATACATGATCACACATTTCCAATGTACAAAGAGGTATTTAGGGTATTTCTGCTGTGAATGGTATCCCATGGGATCATTTTCCAGTAATAATAAATGCCAGAAATCAAAACATAGAAATAGATAATTGTATAGGCCTGAGTTGGTAAGAGGCACAGAAGTAGTAAAGTATGAAATGCATTTAAAAATGTAAAGTCTGCTATTCCAATACAATTAACACAAATTGAAATCAGTAGACTAGACGTGACACAGACAGTGGAGGAGTTCTAGTAAAGTACTTCAATAGAGTAGTAGATTATTGAAAATGGCAGCATTTTCTTAGTATTTCCTAACCAAATAATTCTTTCGAAGGAGATTCTACTCATTTCCAGCCTTCAATTTTCAGATTTATTTCCAAAGTGTTCTTCTATACTGTAACAACTTCATCTAAATAAAACCTAACTTTGTCTAGTTATTTTAAAATTGTTACAATTTCAGTTCTGTCATCATATTAATGACTTGACATTTAGCATACCAGATTTAGTATACTGGCTGTGAAAAGTTTTGCAAGAGGCTGGGATTTCTACATTAAATAGTAACTGCAGGGAAAGTGAAATTGAAATTATTTTATGAGTATTTTTGGTGTTCAGTGTTATACATGCTGCATCTTTCTATATTCTTGGGATTTCCTTTGTTTTTCTTTGCCTGTAGAAAAAGCTATTTCTTATCCAGGTAGATTCATATGAATAGGAAAGTGCTGTAGTAACAACATACTAGGACAAACATTAAAATGATAACATAGGAATGCAATCAAGAAACCCTTTATGCTTTACTAATATCTCCTTGTTTGTGTCTCCTTGTTTACTTTGCAGAATTTTTCCGAGAACTTCTTGAGAATGCAGAAAGGTCCTTAAATGATATGTTTGTACGAACATACGGCACACTGTATATGCAGAACTCGGAGGTGTTCCAGGATCTCTTCACAGAATTGAAGCGTTATTACACTGGAGGCAATGTGAACTTGGAGGAAATGCTGAATGATTTCTGGGCTCGGCTGCTGGAAAGGATGTTCCAGCTCATAAACCCCCAGTATCATTTCACTGAGGACTACTTGGAGTGTGTAAGCAAGTATACAGACCAGCTGAAACCATTTGGAGATGTACCCAGGAAGCTGAAGGTTCAAGTGACTAGAGCGTTCATTGCAGCACGGACCTTTGTTCAGGGGCTGACAGTAGGCAGAGAGGTTGCAAACAGAGTATCCAAGGTAATCTAAAATAAGAGTTTCTTAAATTTGAATTTGTGTCAGATTTAATAGACAATCAAAATATGATTATGCTTGGGTTATTTTTTTTTTTAATATTGGGTTAATTTTTTGAGTTTGTGTGTGTGTGTGTGTGTGTGTGTGTGTGTGTACTGGCAGACACACACTGAGTATATAGGTAGAGGTAACATGTATTTTATTTCTTCTGGAGATGTTACAGCAATACTGACTGGAAATCATATCTATGTGCTTAGGACTCAAGTAAATAGTGGTATACACCAGTGTTATACCATGTCATTAGTAGTTCAAAACATATATAAAAGATGATGGTTATGATCAGAATTTAATTGCTTAAAGTAAATTTATGCTGTTTCTCTCTAGGACGGCAGAGCCCTCATAGCATTCATTCATCATGCAACTGGGTGGTGGATTTCATTAGAAATGTTTAATTATATTCTTGATGAGACCACTAGTGTCATATCTGGAACTTGATCTTTCCCTAAGGACAATTTGACTCACATTTATATTAGTTTTAATTACTCATCAATGCAAATATTTATGACGATTTTAACCCTAGAGGACTGCATATAATAAATACTATGTAATAAAAAAAAAGCAACACACAAAAATAATACAATTGGGTAACAGAAATGTGCCTGAATTACTTCATCTTACCTAGTATTTCAAAATCAGGTGTACTTATTTCTGAATTGCTGTTCCAATTGGATATATGTTCTCTGATCTGGCTATTTCATGGTTCTATATTTACATAGTTCTGGAGCTCATTCATTTGTAACAGCTGCACAAGATTAAGGCAACAGGGAAAAAAACAGTAGAATCACACTAAAATGCCTCCAAATAGGACAAAAGCAGCACTGGTGCTGTAGGAATGGCTTTCTGCATGTTACATATCAAGCAGCAAAAGAACCCACCACAAGTGTGACTGGCAGATGATTCTGGTCTGCAAGGAGACAAATTTATCTCATGTTTGTTTTGGTTTTTTTTTGTATTGTTTTGGTTTGGTTTGATTTGGTTTTGGTTTGTTCTTTTTAGAATCTTGGAATTCTATAAGCAAAATCCTTTTTGCCATTTTGTGTCACAATTATAAAAGAAAGAACCATCAAGACATTAAAAAAATGGATGAATTATAAATCAAAAGTACCCATTGTCTTTTAGAAATGAGAAAAATCAGACTGCTTTCCTAACAGCCCAGTAACAAAGTAAATGGCTCAGCTGGGTGAAGCTGAGGCAAAGGAATAGGAAAGGATGATGGTTTAGTGATGATGGTGTTGATGGGCTGACAGTGGACCCGAATATCTTAGAGGTGTTTTCCAACCTTAATGAGTATATGCTTCTATGATTTTGTGATATTCTGAATTCTGAAGTGGTCAAGTGACATCCATTATGAAATGCCAAAATCATCATAGAATCAGAGGGGTTGGAAGGGACCTCAAGAGATCATCGAGTCCAACCCTCCTGACAAAGCAGGTTCCCTACACCAGGTAATTCCTTCTTCTAGACAATAGCTATATACAGGATTTTGATGTTTGCCTTTTATAATACTTTCTTGCATTTACAAGCCTAAGTTATTCCTCTTTACTGTTTCTCTTTTTTGAAATCACAGCAAGAAGGTGGAGTAGCAGCTGATAGACTGCAGTTCAAGTGCCCAATATGATGAGAAAACTCTAGCTTCTGAACTTTCCTTATCCTGTATGATGTGATAGTTTGCAATTAGAAATTCAGAAGCTACAAAGCCAGAGAGACAAGCGAGAACATGATGGGATTACATGGTCATTTTTACGTTAAGAAGCTGGTGAATTAAACAGATAATCCTGGTTACCCAGCTAAAATTGAACTTTCTTCCTCTCAAGTCTTACTGGGCTACAGAGTCACCTTTCATTTTATTTCTGGCACTGCCAATTCTTGCAGTCTTTTCTAAATGGTGACACTGCATCAGCATGAATTCCCAACCCAGTTAGTCTGGCTGGAGGCAGATACGGCTGTTTAGCCTCTGTGTGTAGAATGCATATATCTTCAGCCCCAGATTTCCTATGAACAGCAGAGATCTCCTTGTTGGTCAAGTTTAAAGTGAAAGTGCCTAGCTCTGATATCAACTGTTGTCAGTAAAAATTAAATCTTACTGTATCAGCAGGATCAAACTGTAGGAATTAAACCATGCAGATCATTAAATTTATGTGTAATTTATGAATCCCAAACATATTAAGATGTTAATTGTCTGCTGAGATGTCACTTTCCATATATATCTCTATAAATATAAAGGTGTTTCCTTTCTCTCATACCTCAGAAGTGTCTACATCTCTCTTGCTGGGTTTTGGATGCAAGAAGCCTTTCAAGAATAGGTCTTGTCACCAGATTGCTAAGTGATTCTAAGACCCTATAATGGAAATTAATAGCTCTGCATTCATAAACTGAGCCTTGTTATAGTATCACTTGAAGGTGAAAACAGCAGCTCAGTAATGTTCATGATTCATGTGTGTGCATGTATGGGAGGGAGGGGTTGGGAGTGTTATTTGTTGTTGTTGTTTTTTGTTTTTTTTTACATTAAAGCAATGCTTTAAAATCTTTTTAAATGCTTGATAGTTCAAGATACAGTGCAAGCTATTTGCTTTATGTATAGAGTGATGCTCTATTAGACTACATTTAGAACGTTGCATTTGGTTTTGGGACATGCAAGAAAGATGAGTTCAGTGGAGGGTACAAAGATAGTCAAGACTTGAAAAACTGCATTGGGATGACAGAATGAGGGACTGGGACTTGTTCCACCTGGAGGAGAGGTGGTTTTAGGTCATCTACCAGCTGTCCAGGAGATGCAGTGAGACTCTTCACAGTGGGTAATGAAGGAACGTGATGGATACGAGCTGAAAAAAGAAAGAGCTCTTCTGTAAGGAGAAACTTTCCAACAGCAGGACAGTCAAGCAGTGGATCACTTGTCCAGAGAAGTTGTGCAGTCTCCGTCCATGAAGGTTCTGTCCAGATTGTATAAAGCCCTCTGACATGACATGGTCCTGTAGAGTCTGACCTCTGATCTCACCCTGTAATGAGCAGCAGGTTGCACTGGGGAATCTCCTGAGCTCCCTTTCAACTCAAATTATCCTATGATCTTTTTAAAATGTTAATTAAATTAACATTTTTACTTAAATATAAAATATGCTTTGTTTGACTTTCACATAAAAATCTCAGTGGTTTTATTTATGCCCATGAAAATGTTAACAATTGCTGGATTTGGGGACTTTGTCACACACAGTCTTGTAGGGTGGTTGAAAATAACCTCAAGTGAGCCTATATTTGTAAGATGTATAAATATCCAGTGAATATTCAGGGATTCAAACTAAAAAGAATGGCCATATGGAACAGATTCCATCCATTGTGCAGACCCATGTTAGAGCAGTTCTTGAAAAAACTATTTTATTAATTAATGCATAAGAAGTACCACATGCCAAAGGTCTGTTTAGTAGGCTTTCAGTTGATTTTTTACCTTAGTACCCAGTAATTCAAAAATCAAGCAGAGCTTCTACCTACTGTGCTGTAGCTAGCAGATGGGTTTCTGAGTGATAGGTAAAAAGTTGGGCTAATTTTTTTTAATTTTTTTTTATACCGATTTGTCAGATCCTAAAAGCCTGTAGAGTATGTTGATCTGCTTTGTTACATCTTGGTGGAGAACCTGCTGTTCTTTTATTTTTATTTTTCCTGTAAACATATAGCACATTCAAATGACAATGCTTTTAAATGTATTTTGTTTTTCTCAACCTTTTCCTGGAGGAAAATAAAAAGCAAAGCCTTTACCAAGCAAATTAAAAAAAAATAAAATGGAACACAAATTTCTTGTCCAGCTGTGATTCAGTATGTAATGTATTTCATGCTGAACGAAAGAAACTACTGAAAATGTTTCTGAAGTTCCTGCCAGCTGTGATTTCCAGTAATGTGATAGAGAAGGCATATGCATATTTTCATGTTCATCTTTGACTCCGTAGGAGCTCTGCATACTTTACAAATAAATAATGGTAAATTATTCCAACTCTTAACAAAATATTCCTGGTGATCACAATACTCTCTTTGAATTCACAATGTGTACCAGAAAATGCAAGCAGAAAAAAGTACAGAAGGCAAAGCAATTAAAATTAAGTAATTAACTAACAGAGATATTTTATGATTTTGTATTAGCTTTGGATTGATGATATACTTTTCCAAAGTTTATTTATAACTGAATTTCCAGCATTATAAAATTTGCTGTACAGGAGACATTCCTCATTAAATGAAGAAGAGCTCTTTACTAGTAAACACAGCATATAGAAAATATAAGTTCACAGGAAAACATTAAGAGTGCAAGTAAGGATATTTCAAAAATTGGTTTAAGTCCCGAACTGGATGTGTATTTGCCATAAATCTCCTGCTCTTTGGTACAAGCAGCAGAGTTTCCTTATCAGATTGTCATCCCATCAGAATAGCATTTCACCTGAAGAATTTTTTTTCCTGAAAGTTAATTTTCCATGTGCATTTCATTGAGAAATTTATAAAAATAAAGGAAAAAACCCACAATTTTTATGTTTCATGAACATAACTTTTATCAGTTTCGTATCTTAACCAAGTTAAATTCACACTAAGAACACAAGAAACCAAATGAACAAACAAACAAACAAACAGAAAAAAACAGATAATGAAGTATGACTGGTCAGCTCTTTCCAAAATCATAGTCTGTAGACAGTTGTCATTACCCTACTGCTGCTCAGAGCTCTATTTTAATCCCAAACAGATAGTTACATATTCATTGATTCTTGCTCTGAAATTAGCTGTCTAGAAACATGAAGTCAACACAGAATAGATCTGTTTAGATAGATCTGGGGCTTTAGTTATTGTTTGCTAGTTTTGCTTTTCTCTAAGCCTGTTTGGGCACTTTCCACACAATATATACCGGGATAAGGACAAGAAGAGTTATTCTTAGTTTGACTTTGCCTTTCACACTCACAAATTCATGCTACCAGCAATCAAAGTAGTTTTTAAACCAGGTATAAAGTGAAGCTTTGCTTAGGGGCACTATTAAGAGCAGTTAGTGATTTTGTTAGTGACATCAACATTAAAAATTTGTGACCCAGCCACTAAGAACTTATTTCATTAATGCATTTAATTGTGAATTATCATTTATTTCAAAACAAAAAAGACCATTACAATACTTCTTTCTTCAGTACCTAGCATTGCCTATATGTCCGCCTTCTTTTAAATCAATTAAAAGCATTTTTCCCTTGAACCTTATTAAATTATGTTGATATCAGACTTCTTATTAAGACCCCGGTGATATATATGAGCAAAGTGAAGCAAATTTAGTAATACAATTATAAGGTTAAACTGAAGATTAGTAGTGAAAAGCAGTCGCTAGTAATTGCCTGTGATTACTTCTACTCACAGAATGCTAGGCCACTGCTTTTTAAATACACTGAATCAATATTCTTACAAACTCCGCTTTTCATGCTTTATAAATAAACATTCAACTCTTTGTGAGAGTTATAAATAAAGGTCAATATTGAATGGCACACTGATTCAGAATGTAATTATTGCAGGGAAGGGGAAAAATATTACATGCTGATAAGTCAGGTAATTAAAAGCCAAAACGCATAGTACTTTAATGGTGGAAAATGTGATTTGTGGAGTGTGACAGATAAAGAGCTACGTGACCTGTTTACTTAACATCACTGGCTGTAAAGATCAGATTTGCTAAAGTTACAGAGGGAAAAAGAGATCTAAAATGGACTACAGTTTTCACCAAACTTTTATTCTCAGTTCAATTCAGGAACAGTCCAGATGAGGAAGTGTAACTTTTACGACTGCTTCTGGATCTATTGTTTTAAGGTTTTTCAGTCATTCATTTTTTGAGTTTCGAGTTACTGTATGTTCCAAGAATGGGAAATTCTTCCACTTCCTGTTGCTTGGCTTCCTTAGACAGGGATTTCATGAATTGTCCACCCAGGGATTTCTCAGGGCCCAGACTGGAGAACTACAAGGTAGGGGCCTTGAACATCTCCTGTATGAGGAAATGCTGAGAGACCTGGGATTGTTCAGCCTAGAAAGGGAAGACTGAGACGGTATCTTATTAAGATTTAGAAATATCTGAAGGGTGGGAGTCAAGCAGATGGAGCCAGGCTTTTTTTGGTGGTGGCCAGCGACAGGACAAAGGACAACAGGCACAAACTGCAACACAGGAAGTTCCTTATAAACATGAGGATAATCTTCACGGTAAGGGTGACTGAGCACTGGAACAGGCTGCTCAGAGAAATTGTAGAATCTGTTTCTCCAGAGATATTCAAAACCTGGATACTTTCTCAAGTAAGTTACTGTAGGAAGCTGCTTTAGTAGGATGTGGGATTAGATCTCCAGAGGTCCCTTTCAACACTTGTGATTCTATGACCTCTGTATCACAAAAAGAGCAAATAGTGTCCGTACTGAAGTGCTTTGTGGGATGTATCTTTTGAATTGAGGTTCTCCAACTGTTCTACAATTCTTTCCTTCTTTGAAGGAAAGGGGCGCAAACCAATTTAATTAATATGCAGGCATTTGACAGGAAAATAAACAATCATAAATTAGATGCCTTTCAGATGTCTCAGACTTACTGCACATACACCGATCTGCTTTCTACTTTATGTGCACTAGAACATCAGATATTCCAGAAGGGTAGCAAGGAGGAAAAACTGATAATGAAACAGTCACTTCAGTGAAAGCAAAATGGTGGGTAGGATGCCTGCAAAAGCTGTGGCCTATGTCATCGTTATTAGAATTGTCAGGTATAATCCAGTCTGGCCTCTCCATCTCTTAGGTCTTTAAATTTCATTCAGTTATCTTTGTATTGACCTTATTGACCTGAGTTTAACTGAGTCGTACTACTCAGTAAGATATTCAGTCTTGTTCAGCATCACTGAAGTAGGTCTATCAACCTGGCTTATTATTCAACACATGCCGTTTCACATTTCAACATTTGCAGCAGTCCTGTCTTCTAGCTGAATTCATTGTATCACTCATAAGCAAACATCTTCAGATACATTCATTACAGTGCTTTTGCTCAGTTTGTGCATATTTTTTAGTTGTCTATGGCATACA